>JZKD02S1862787.1:14586-32885 GCA_000966675.3 Picea glauca | reverse complement strand
ATAGAGATCGCCCATGACTAACAACAATGTACATTCATTCCACTCATCCAATCTATCCAACTTGATTGGATTAATGGGTGTCATTTCATTACTTGGTTTTTACTAATCTAATGGACAAGTCAATTCCACCATAACTTCTCACCTTTTTTAAGAATTTGTCTCCTCTCACTTTTTTAACCATATCCACCATAAATTCGTTAAATTCCTTTATATGCACAATGCATTCTCCATCTATAAATTCCCTCCTCATCCTCTTGGCTTTGCATGAATGAATCGCAAATAAGAAAAAAAAATCATTAATTTTTCTATCTTTGTATTCATTCGAAAATGTGGAAAATTTTGTGTGTAAATTAGTTGTTGTGTGGCCTAAATATTCTTCTCAATTCTATCTATGTTAGAAAAGAGTTGAAATCAACAACAAAATGAATAGTGTGAAGTTATAAGGTCCAAGTTTGAAGTGTTGTATAATCATGATATGTCGAAAGAGAAAACAAAGTTACTATATTTCATTACATACACAATGATAATAAAGACACATTCTTAACAGAAAGGTTAGAACCTTTATTTCTAGTCGTTATAATAATATTAGTTTCATTTCATTAGAGTTTCTTGATTAGTTTCAAGCATTTTAGAAACATGTCAGTTTATGAAATAAAAGATAAAGATGATGAAAAAACAACAATTTCGAAGAAGAATAATATCTAAGGTTAAAAGGGGAATTTGGATATTTTTAGCTCACTATGGATTATTGTCCAATGATTGGGGAGTTCTAAAATTAGAGACTTCATAAATTATGAAATTTGGGAACTCGAAAATTCAACAAAATGGGAACTCGAACATTATACCCTAACAAGGGGGCGAAAAAACTTAATAGAGTTTGGTGCCAGGAAATTTCAGAATGGTGAAAGAAGAATAATATGATAAAAATGAATATATCATTTTAAGTTATGAGTTTAGTATTGTAGCAGTAAGATGGCGGATTTGAGCATAAGTTTCCAATAGCTAATATTTAAGAACGTGTTTTAAAATAAAGAGAAAACATGTACACATGTTGATTAAGAGTAAGTTAATTGTAAGTTTAAGAATAAAAATAACTACTTTATTAATATAAAAGATTAAATCTTTAATTAAGATTCTACTACTTTATTTATATATAAATATATGTATTTTTAAATTAAGAAAATATAAATTTTATATGTATAGTTACATTTTTGAGTGTTTTGTCAATGAAATTCTTTATATTCTACTCATAGAAAATCATCATCAAATTATGTATATGAATATATATATTACATTTATCAAATTTTAATAAAAAGTGTGACAAACCTTCGTAAACTTATTCCTATTATTAATATATTTTAATTTTTTTTAATTTTAATTAAAAAATGTGACAAACCTTCATAAATTTACTCTTGTCACTAATACATTTTAAATTTATAATAATAATAATAATCATCTATTTTTAAAATCAAATTAAACATCAAATTAGTATATAAAACTCTCAACTCAAAGATTTAACTATAAAATTTACAAATATTTATATAAAAAAATTTATGCTATCCCTTTTCATGAAAATTGTTTGCATCTTAAAAACATATATTACTACTCTCAATTAAACATACTAATATACTATAAATTTCTTATATAATATACTTATAAAAAATTATTTTTACATAATTCATTATAAATTTATTATATAATATATTTATAAAAAATATTTTTACATTATTCATTTTGATAAATGCTATTTGCATCATTAAAACAATTATTACTACTACCAATTAAGCTTTCAAACACTAGTTACATAAAAATAAAATAAAAAATAAAGTAATGTTTTGACTTATTAGTTCATGAATTAAAAAGTAAATTGGGGTGAACCACGGTATACCATACTATCTAATTTAAAAATATACATAAAAATATATGAGGTATTATTTTAAATAAAAATTATTAGAAAATAAAATGATTAATAAATAGATAAATTAATTTTTTTAATAATTTTTAGATTCTAATTATTTAAATAATTTAAAATAAGTTCAATGATTAAACGCTCTATAAATAAAGTTTAAATAGATATTATTTTTGAGATTAACGGTGTAGTGTAAGTCATTAATCTATGACCTATATCTATGAGTATTAGTCTCAACTGACCAATAATTTTCATAATTTGAATAGTCCACTTAGCACTTATTGCATCAGGTGATGCTCACAGATTAATGACTTACAAGTTACGTAGTTAATCCCGAAAATAATATCTAATATGTTTCAGTGTGGAAACCCCTCTATACTTAAAATTTAAATAATTTAAAGTGAACTAAAATCTATAAAAGTTTAGTTATAAATGTGTTGAAATTTTCTTAAAAAATTCTCAAAAGTAATGATTCTATCCTTTCATTATCTTACTCCATAGAAAATTACCTTTGTTATTCAAATCCAACCTCCACAATACGACGAATGAGAGGATACAAACCCGACCTGCACAACATGACGAATTAGGATGAGTAAGTGCTATACATTAAATATTAATTACAAATACCTAGATAATCTATACATTAACTAGTAATTACAAATACCTGAACAATCTGGAAGTGGCAACGTGTCATGAGCATATGAGAAAATGCTATTGAAATTGTAAGAAATGTAGCTCATTCTGAAAACCAATAAAAAAATTTATGATCTGTTGCACGAAAGAGGTTGATCCCTCTCTAGGTGGACAAACAAAAATTGATTCGTCATTGTCAATCCTCCATTTTGAAAAAAGTTGTCAAAGTAGAAAATTGTGTCATTTCCGAAGTTTCCATGTTGAAGATGTCGTCCAAGGAATTTGTGAAGGGAAGGGCTGACAGAATGAATAATAAATCCTTCTCCCACTTGATGAGATGTCACATCCACACATCAATTGCTCTTACCATGTAACTAGCAATTGCTGCAAAAAGTATGTCGATATAAGGTGAAAATAGGGAATTGTTTTATTTTATGAAATTGGTTGTGTAACAACCCAAATTGATTAATTTTATCATAGTTTTTAAGGGATAAGGTTGTTTGGCAATTAATGGGGGGATAAGGTTGTTGGGAATTAATGAGGGGGATTTGAGAGAGGATGATAAGGAAGAAGGGGAGGAATTGGAAGAGGGATCTTATTTTTGTTTGAGGATTTCTGAATTTCAAAATGAAAGAGGAGGAGGAAATTGGAGGAATGGTTTTGGGAGCTCTCACAGGGCATTGTTGTTGCTGGGAATTTTAGGCTCGGGGGCCAGGAAACCGCAAGGATTCCTAGAGCAAGGGAGCCGAAGAGGTTGTTCCTAGTTGGCTGGGAGGTTAATATTCTGTCTGGGCAAGAACAAGAACATGATCAGACAGAAAATGGACTAGATAAACCAACCTGCAGGTGGAGGTATGTATTATGTTGTTGTTATTATTATTCTTATGTTGTTGTTATCATTATTTTGTTGTTTTTGTTTTCATTATTCTGGTGCTTTTGTTATCATTATTCTATTGTTGTTGCTGATATTATTATGTTATTATCATTATTATGTTATTACTGCTTATTCATGGTTTATTCCAAGTATAAGAAAATCATTAAAATAAATTATAAACTAAATTTTAGAAAACTTTAATTAGTTTGAGTCCTGAAAATAATCAGGCTCTACAGAGGCTTTACATATTGTATCAGAGCCTAGTTTCAAAACTGAAACTTGGGCTTTACCACCCACAACAACAAAAAAAAATTGTGCCAATTTGGGTTGTTACACCCTTCTACTAAGGCTGCTTCTTAACCATTTTTCTTAAACTCAATATATTATATACTAAAAACTGAGATGTATAAATAATTGACCTGAATGTAAACAAACCAAGATATCATCACCCCAGTTCTCCTATGATGCAGGAGCATCTCTCCACGTCATTCAGCCAGCCAACCAGCCACGCCAGCGAATTCAAATCGTGCATTGAAGAGAGAGGCGCAGCCTCATTTGGAATTTGAATTGAATGTAATTTAATGTATAGGTTGTTGAGCCATAGAGCCATGCCTTCGTGTAGGCTGTAGATAAGATAAGCATTTAATGTTTTGTATGGATGAGATCTAGATCCAGATGCTGGACTAGACAGCCCATTCAATGTAATTGAATAGGGTAGGTAGGTTGGAGGGAAGAGCTCGAAGAGCCCCCTCAGGTAAAAGAGACTTAGCATCTCATTTGGTGTAGGTTGATTTTTAGAGCCAGAGAGAGCTCGAGAACAGCTTGTAATTACAGGCGTTTGCCATTTTTAATATAAAATAGAAGCAGTTTTTCCTGCATGAATTCTATGTTATGTGAATGTCTGTGAGTGTTCTTTTATGCTATAGATGTATACTATAGTTGTGAATTTGCAGGAGTTGGTTGGATTTCAGGTGAAGGTCTTTGAGGCTTCACACCAGGAGGGTGTGACAGAACACTGCAGGTTCTGATAGTCGTGCACAGAGGATGCATTTTTGAACACTACGGGTTCAGACAAAGACGTGCTATGGCACAAGGACTAAAGTCAACAACTCAGGGAAGACCTCAAGTTTGCTGAACACCTTGGAGGCAAGGCTGTGTGGGAGAAGACACAGTTGCAGACAGAAGCTCTGAGGAGTTCTTTGAAGCTCTGCCAGGAGGGCATTGAGCATATGCACAGTGGTGTAATGAGAAGAACTCTACTGTGAGTTCAGGAAGAAGAACTAGAATCACTAAGGATTCTGAGAGATCTGTCAGGTGGGCGTTGAGCAGGTGCAAGGGGTGCACAAAGGAAGACTTCTATTGAGAAGCTCAAAGAAGAAACATAATCACTAAGGATTCTGAGAGCTCTGCCAGGTGGGCATCGAGCGAGTGTGTAGGTGCACAGGACGATAGAATTGTTGAATGTTTTGGGAGAAGACACTCTTCTAGGTGGGCATTGAGTAAGTGTGTAGACAGGCACAAAAGAGAAGAGAACTCTTTGAGTTCTGGTATTTAGAGGAAGAATCCACAGAGGGATCTTCACAAGGTTACTGAATACCCAGAAGCACTCAACAAGAGGTTGCTTGAGGCAGAGGATAGCCAGGCGGGCATCCCAACGTTCTCCATCTACAGGAGAATAAAGAAAGATAAAATCCCATAGGGGTCTGAGTGTTAAGAAGCTCAGGAGAGACAACACTATGTGTGCGTAAGGACCCTGCAGAGGCGCAGAAGTTGAATAATCCTTCAAGGATTTGAAAGGGGCAAAGCTCAGGAGGGAGAGCGTTTTTATACGCACAACGAAGCTCAAGGTAAAGGAGTTCGCAGAGAAAATAGAGAACAAAGGCTGAGGCCTTTTGAATCTTTGGAAATTATTCCAAGTCTGGGAAGAAGTGTGCAAAAGCTCAGGAGGAGCAACGATAGCCATCAGATCAGCTGGAGAACAAGATCTGGACCATTGGTTTTCACGTCTAGGAAGGCGTCAGGAGAAGCGCACAGAGGGGGAGATCGACAGCCATTGGATCTCATTCAGAAATCCCGTCAACCATTGGATCGGGTGAAGGCGTGCAGAGTTTAGCCTCTTGAGTAACGCACAAGAGGGATGGATCTGAATCGTCAGATTTTGAGAAAATTTCCCGTCAGTCGTCGGGTCGGACAGGAGMTGTACGAGGTTTACCATCAAGAGTCTCGATGACAAGAGATTGGRAATTTCTATAGGAAAAATCCTGGGAAGATCTGGACCGTCCATTAGTGGAGACACGTGGCGGAGATCAAGGCGTTGGGAGTCAAGATATCGGCATTCCTATGGATAGGAKATTGAGTAAGTCCACCTTGAAAACCCCGATATAATCTAAGTCGTCCGTTTTGGGAGATAGGTGTCAGAAATACGAAGAGAGTCGGTAAATTGGCACTCGAGAAATCGGAGTTCCTGAGGTTGTGAAAATCGGGACATCAGAAGTCTCGAAACCGCGAGGAGAAATCAGGACCGTCCATCAAGGGAGGACGCGTGGTAGAAATCGAAGCCATCGGGGAAAGTCCCAATAGGAAGTCGTCTATCGGCATTTTGGTCATTGGGATATCGGGAATCCTGATAGCAAGTGGTTTGGGCATTTCGGAATCGCGAAGTCTGAAACCCCGACAAGGAGGAAAATGCCATTGTGGGCCAGCTGTCAACATATCGAAGAGTCGGAATTCTAGGAATCGGGAATCCCATTAGCCAATGCATTGCGGCATTGAAAAGCTCGAAACCCCGACGGAGAGGTAAGACTGCGGTCATGGGGATAATGGTCATATGGGCCAGGAGCCTAGCCAGGAGAGCTAGTGCATGAAGAGCACGTCGAGATTTGAGGGATCACGAATCCTTAGGACATATGTATTTGGACATTGAAATGTTCGAAACTTCTACAGGGGGGTATGGCTTCACTCATATAGAGGAGGTCACGTGGACCAAGAGTCTATCCTGGAGGGCTAACGAAAATTGGAGCGCATCGGAATTTTGTAGCCAAAAACCCCGACGAGAAGGAATATAAGGCTGCGGTCTTATGGAAAGCGGTCACATGGACCAGGGCATAGCCAGGAGAGGCTAAGGCGTGTAAAGGGTCCGTATAGGTGAAATTTCTTATCGGAGATCAGGGATTCAAGAGGACAGAAACTCTTGACATCAGAAAAGACGAAACCCCGAAAACCTGAAATTGTCATCAGGGAAAGAGCGTGGTCATGTGCAGAAGGCCGTGTGGGTGAGAAGGACCTGTGGATCGAGTTTTCATCAGAGATTCCACAGAGGAATCGAAAGAGACACTTCATCTCATGAACGCATGAATGAATGAGAACGATCCTGTGAGCAGGAGAGCGCGATGAGGGTGTGGTCGCGTCTCTTACTGCGTCAAGTGGTATCAGAGCTTATTTCTTGTCTGTATATCTCAGGCAAGAAGAGGCAGGAAGAGGTAAAGAGCACTCTGATACACATCAAGTGGTATCAGAGCGGGAACTTCACTTGTATATTTCAGGTGAAGCGAGAAGGTAAAGGAAGACAGAGCGCTGGAGACTCTATTGCGATTGTTTGCAGGTAGACAGCAATCAAGAAGACAGTCAGGAGGACTGTAGGAGGATGAAGCTGGTAACACTCTTAGTGCAGAGTGAAAGTTGTAGGTTTTATAGGAAAGCAGACAGAGACAACACCATGGTTACTGAAGGCCATAGGCATGCTGGGAGGAAGAGCAAGGCAGAAAAGCTTGCAGAAATGGATAAAGAGCTCTAAGAATTAAAGGCAGACATAGAGAAGCTCGAACTGCGGATGCGGCAGGATAAGAAGCCGATATGGGTATATGAATGGCCCATGAAGAAGCCAAAAGAAAAATGGCCAGTCAAGGATTTGATGTTCAGAACATAGCGTAGGTTGTTAAAAATATGGTTGAGGTATGCTGAAAACCTCAATGGACCAGAAGAGGAAATGATTCAGGTATGTGAACCATAGATTGGGAGAGATCTCAGTGAAATGGGATCAGTTGAAGATATTAAGAACTGCCAAGAGGGAAGAGAGGAAATTCCATTTTTCCAGGTGGGCAACGACATGAGATCACTGCGGGATCTCACAGACTATCAGGAGGACAACCAGGGAATTTCACATTGCCAGCTGGGCAATGAAATGAGGTCGCTGCGGGATCTCGAAGACTGCCAGGAGGGCAGCGGAAGCATCCCAGATTGCCAGGTGGGAAGAGATGAGAATTCGAGACTGTCTAAAGGTCTCATGGACTCGGAGGTGAGTTCAATTCAGCAAGGGTTGCCGATGAATATGGGATCGGTTGATCTCATAGTCTGCCGGGAGAGCAACGGAGACATCCCATATTGTCGGGTGGGCAAGAATGAGCAGATGAGATGGAATCATCCCGAGGAGCTGACAGAGCAGATGAGACTATCGGAGGGTCTCATAAATTCAGAGATGAATTTAGATCAGCAGATGCAGCCGATCGAGGAGGAAGATCAGGATAATATTCTGATGATTGGGGGAATTGGAATATTCCTACCATGTGCCTGGGGAGAGGCAGAAGTCTGTGTTCCAGATGGTGCAGCAATAGAAGAAGAAAAATCAGTTGTGACTATCAGGAAAGAAGATGAATTGGAGCAGACTTTGGAAGATGCCCAAGCAGAAGAGGATGATGAGCATTCTGAGGAATGGCTTAATATTTTCAACGAGGAAGCTAAAAAGACTGCAACATGGGAGTTTGCAGTAGAAGAAGAAAAAGGGACAGACAACATTTTCTTTGTTGATCTGTGGGAAAAAATTGAAGCCCTGGAAAAGAGGGTGAAGGTGCAGAGCATGCACATCCAACAGGTGAAGTTGGAAGCTGAAGGAGAAGGCATGGGAGATCATGAGAATCTACCCATGTACCAAAATTTTTTTCAGCTGGGGAGACTGCATGAGCAGAGCCAGCCATGGGAGAAGCTCGACGAGGTGATAGAAGAGATCAGAAGGATGATGTCGAGGTCAGCAGAGACTGCCAACGAGGAGAGGTTGAGCAGAAGGAAGGAAGCAGAAGCAGCGCAGAGGAAGCAGCAGCAGCAGAATGGAGCGGATGAATAGCTCCAGAGGATGATTTGGGATCTAGGAGGATTTCAACATCAGAGATGGGAAGCTCATGAATTTTGCAGCTGAGGTGTTTGATGCAGGATCATCTCTCCACATCAGCCAGCCAGCCACGCCAGCGAATTCAAATCGCGCATTGAAGAGAGAGGCGCAAACTCATTTGGAATTTGAATTGAATGTAAGTTAATGTCTAGGTTGTTGATCCATAGAGCCATGCCTTTGTGTAGGCTGTAGATAAGATAGGCATTTAATGTTTTGTATGGCTGAGATCTAGATCCATATGTTGGACTAGACAGCCCATTCAATGTAATTGAATAGGGTAGATAGGTTGGTGGGAAGAGCTCGAAGAGCCCCCTCAGGTAAAAGAGACTTAGGATCTCATTTGGTGTAGGTTGATTTGTAAATCCAGAGAGAGCTCGAGAACACCTTGTAATTACAGGCGTTTTCCATTTTTAATATAAAACAGAAGCAGTTTTTCCTGCATGAATTCTATGTTATGTGAATGTCTGTGAGTGTTCTTTTATGTTGTATATGTATATTGTAGTTGTGCATTTGCAGGAGTTGGTTGGATTTCAGGTGAAGGTCTTTGAGGCTTCACACCAGGAGGGTGTGACAGAACACTGCGGGTTCTAATAGCCGTGCATAGAGGATACATTTTAGAACACTGCGGGTTCAGACAAAGACATGCTGTGACACAAGGACTGAAGTCAACAACTCAGGGAAGACGTCAAGGTTGTTGAACACCTTGGAGGCAATACTGTGTGGGAGAAGACACAGTTGCAGACAGAAGCTTTGAGGAGTTCTGTGAAGCTCTGCCAGGAGGGCATTGAGCATATGCACAGTGGTGCAATGAGAAGAACTCTAGTGTGAGTTCAGGAAGAAGAACCAGAATCACTGGGGATTCTGAGAGCTCTGCCAGGTGGGAATTGAGCAGGTGCAAGGGGTGCACAAAGGAATACTTCTGTTGAAAATCTCAAAGAAGAAACATAATCACTAAGGATTCTGAGAGCTCTGCCAGGTGGGCATCGAGCGAGTGTGTAGGTGCACAGGAGGACAGAACTGCTGAACGTTCTGGGAGAAGACACTCTTCTAGGTGGGCATTGAGTAAGTGTTCAGACAAGAAAATAAGAGAAGAGAACTCTTTGAGTTCTGGTATTTAGAGGAAGAATCCACAGAGGGATATTCACAGGGTTACTGAATACCCAGAAGCACTCAGCAAGAGGTTGCTTGAGGCAGAGGATAGACAGGAGGGCATCCCAACATTCTCCATCTGTAGGAGAAGAAAGAAAGATAAAATTACGTAGGGGTCTGAGTGTTAAGAAGATCAGGAGAGACAGCACTATGTGTGCATAAGGACCCTGCAGAGGTGTAGGAGTTGAAGAATCGTTCAAGGATTCGAAAGGGGAAAATCTCAGGAGGGACAATGTTTTTATACGTGCAGTGAAGCTCAAGGTAAAGGAGTTTGCAGAGAAAAGAGAGAACAAAGGTTGAGGCCTTTTGAATATTTGGAAATTCGTCCAAGTCTGGGAAGAAGTGCACAGAATATTAGGAGGAGCAACGACAACCATCATATCGGCTGGAGAAGAAGATATGGACCATTGGTTTTCATGTCCAGGAAGGCGTCAGGAGAAGTGCACAGAGGGGGAGATCGACAGCCGTTGGATCTCATTCAGAGATCCCATCAGCCGTTGGATTGGGTGAAGGCGTGCAGAGTTTAGACTCTGGAGTATGCGCACAATAAGGATGGATCTGAACCGTCAGAGCTTGAGCAAATTTCTCGTCAGCCGTCGGATCGGACAGGAGCTACACGAGGTTTACCATTGGGAGTCTCGATGACAAGATCGATAATTTCTATAGGAAAAGTCCCAGGAATATCTGGATCGTCCATTAGTGGAGACACGTGGTGGAGATCGAGGCGTTGGGAGTCAGGATATTGGCATTCCTATGGATAGGAGATCGGGTAAGTCCACCTTGAAAACCCCGATATAATCTGAGCCATCCATTTGGGGAGACAAGTGTCAAAAATCTGAAGAGAGTCGGTATATTGGCACTCAGGAAATCGGAGTTCCTGAGGTCGTGAAAAAAGGGACATCAGAAGTCTCAAAACTATGAGGAGAAATCAGGACCGCCCATCAGAGGAGGACGCACAGCAGCAATAGGAGCCATCGGGGAAAGTCCTGATAGGAATTCTTCTATCGACATTTTGGTCATCGGGATATTGGGAATCCTGATAGCAAGTGGTTTGGACATTTTGAAATCGCGAAGTCTAAAACCCCGACAAGGAAGAAAGTGCCATTGTGGGATAGCTATCAGCATATCGGAGAGTCGGGATTCGAGGAATCGAGAATCTCGTGAGCCAATGCATTGCAACATTGAAAATATCGAAACCCCTATGGAGAGGTAAGACTGCGGTCACGGGGATAACGGTCATATGGGCCAAGAGCCTAGCCAAGAGAGCTAGTGCGTGAAGAGCGCATCGGGATTCGAGGGATCGCAAATCCTGAGGAAATATGTATTTGGACATTGGAAAGTCTGAAACCCCGATGGGGGGGGTATGACTGCACTCATATAGAGGAGGTCACGTGGACCAAGAGTCTAGCCTGGAGGGCTAATGAAAATTGGAGCGCATCGGAATTTTGAAGCCAAAAACCCCGACGAGAAGGAATATAAGGCTGCGGTCTTATGGAAAGAGGTCACATGGACCAGGGCATAGCCAGGAGAGGCTAAGTTATGTAAAGGGAGCGTATAGGTGAAATTGCTCATCGGAGATCGGGGATTCAAGAGGACAGGAACTCTTGACATCAGAAAAGATGAAACCCCGAAAACCTGAAATTTTCATCAGGGAAAGAGTGCAGTCATGTGCAGAAGGCTGTGTGGGTGAGAAGGACCTGTGGATCGGGTTTTCATCAGAGATTCCACGGAGGAATCTAAAGAGCCGCTTCGGCTCATGAACGCATGAATGAATGAGAACGATTTTGTGAGCAGGAGAGCACAACGAGGGTGTGGTCACGTCTCTTACTGCATCATCCTACATAGATTTTGGGTTTCTTTGTAACGCACATATAAACTTGTTCCCCGATAGGATTTTGAACCTTCAACCACCCTGTTTAACCCTGGGCATCTCACAGCTACAAATTTGATAGATTAGTAAGATCGGTAAGTCTGTATTAATTATAGAAAATAAAACAATCTAGGGAAATAAGAGGGTTTTCAACATCAATAGGTGGCAAGTTCGAACCACACTGTACCTCCGAGAGACTAGCATTTTCAGCAGGAAATTCACAAACAATTTGGGGTTTTTCTTCAATTTCTTCCACCACTTTTTCTATCTCAAAACAAAATGAATTCTCACCTTTTCTTTCTTGGGCTTATTCAATTACCTAAACAACATAAATCTACTCTTTAAGATGATATCTTCTACACAAATTTTTCCTTCTTAGAACATTATGAGAATCCTCTCATTCCCTTCCAGAACCCTTGGTCACTCTAAATGAACATGATATTGATCTCATAGAAGAAACCCCGCACTTAATTCCCCCAAATTATTATTTTTGATGAGAATTCACCTCGAAACCCAGCCTTGATTTAGTGGTTTCTGATCTCCTGGACATTGCATGTTTCTTCACATCGTTGGTCATAAAATTCATGACCACCGCAAATTTTTTCTCATACAACTGTCAACTGTAAGAACCCATATTGTGATATGCTACATTACCGCCAACTTGGAACATGAGTGATACAGAAGGGCAACTCATTTTGTTTCCTTTCACATAACGATATTCCCCCGGTACTTCTAGTAGGAAGAAAACATTGTGACCATCATGCAAGGCCTTAACAATCATTTTTCCTCATGTATATTCTTTATCCTCATCTAGATCGAGGGAGAGGCGGAGAGGAAATGAGTTTCCAGGGATCTTATTCTAGTCCTATGATTTACCATCCAAGGTGATGATTCCAGGCATGTAATCTACTTGGATTTGTGCAGTGGCACTTGAATCACAATGAAATCCACCTGCTTCATTGTGGCTCTGGATCGACTCAATCAAAAAACTAATAGCTACCACCAATACCAAATATTTGATGTATTATCCATCGATGATTACTCTGGGAGATTATTAATGATAGATGGGGAATGAGGGATGGATTCTAAGACCTCTGCTACAAAATTTTCACTACATAGGACTTCTCGTGCGTATTGCATGACGACAAGTGATGGATTCAAGCTTTAATTGCAGATTCACTGGCATTTAGCCCCACTTGAAAATTCAGCGCCATTATGCCTTGAAAATGACTACAATCTCATTTGAATTGCATGAGAACAAGTAATGGATTCGAGCATTAACTAAAGATTCACCCTCATTAAACCCACCTACAAATTCAATGCCATTATGCCTTGAAAACGACTACAATATATTGCGTATCAACTCCATTATGCCTTGAAAATGACTACAATCTCTTGTGCATCACATGAGGACAAGTGATGGGTTCGATTGGATTGCTTTCTCTTGCAACTCAGAAAGTTTTCCTTCCTTTCCTTTTGGTTACTAACTCCACACCAAGTTGGGCTTGATCCTTATCATGAACCTCAACCTGAGCCTACACCTTCTCTTCTTCTTTAAACGAGCTGTCACAATGAATTTAAATGAAGAAACACTTGTTATGTTCTTTAATTGAAATAAAATAAAGCATTTATAATCACAATAAATAGGAGAAGAATCCAAATCGAATCATAAAATATATGTAAAGATATGCCACAAACAAGGAACTACAATATATATTTATTTTTGTATTCTAAAACATATGTAGAAGAATATATTAATTTTTATTTATTTATTATATATATATCCTTAACTGTAAGTAGAGGGATCTTATTCCCAGCATTTGGAAGAATAATCTCAACTTCCTATCTTTACCACGTTGAAACTCAAGGAGGACGACAACAATAATATTAATGCAAATTAAATATTTGCAATAATAGTAACCTGGTGAGAATGGGTTTGCTCTTTCTTGATTTCTGAGTTTTTTTATTTTATTTTTATTATTAGTTGAAACAAACTAAGTAGCAATTTATATTGAACTAAATTCATTATATTTTTCTTTTATTATTAAATGTTTTTTTTTAAATGAATTGACAAAAAACAAACTAACATCATAATTTGAATGAAGTTCCTGTCAATTTCCTCCTGTCATTGCATTATTGAGGATTTCCACCGGCCAAATATTGTCGATCATATACACTTAAAGAAAATTTTAGAATAAATGCGTTGATATCCTTATCGAACATTAATATTAATGGAAATTAAGTATTTCCATTGAGAGACTTAATTAGGAGTGGTTTATGACAGAGTTGATAGGTTGGTGCATAATAAATAGAACATTAAAGACATGTGTTCATGAGTTATTGTTGCAAGTGGCATGATTGTCTCATGAACACCCTACTCATTCTTGAATTGACAATCTCTTAGCATTCATATTATTAAATTTGAACCCTTTGTTGGATTACTGAGAGGGGCGGTGAATCAGTAATAGAGAAATTTAATTATTTTTAACCATATAATCCAAGTCTTATATCAATGTAGCATTATCATCCAATAACTGCAGAGTAAATAAGCTATGAACAAATGAAAAACCATACACATACACAGTACACCAATGTTTTGCGTGGAAACCCAAACTGGGAGAAAACCACATAATGTTTTTTCTTATATGTCTTGAAGAATTACATTCATTGGAAGCACCAACTTCCTTTGTTTTCCAACTGCAACTAGAAGGAGGCTCCAAAACCCTTGTTTCTCAGGCTACAACCTGAAGGAAGCTCCAAATACCCTATTCTATGGCTACAACCCCCTATGTTGTCCGGATACAACCAGAAGGTGGCTACAACCACCTGTCCTTGCCCCGTCCAACCGCCCTGAAGTAGAAGTAGAATGATGGAACCAATGTCACATTATCACTGTGAGATATACCGCTGTAAACCTGTACCAATAAACCTAAACCATGCATCAACCATGCATAAACCTATAATCAATCTATACCATAAACAAGTGCATCAACCATGCACCAAATTGTACCAAACAACCTATAATAAACTTGTACCATAAACAAGTGCATCCAACCATGTACCAAGTGTTGAAGGAAAATCTCCCTGTGGACAAGTAGATCTCCTCAAAGAGCTAGACTCTTAACTCTAAGACAGAAAGTGATTATCATGGTCACTGACTTCCTTTTAGATGTAGGTGGACTAGTGTGTGAGGAGGAAGGAGAAAAGAAGTACCTTTTACCAGTGTTTGTCCCTGCATGCTCCTAATTGAGCTCCAATCTTTCACTCCTCGATAAGCCCTGTAGACAAACAAAGTACGACCACTTCTTATTCTATCAATATTAGTCTGAAATAGGTCTATCTACTAAAGAGACAAATTCATGTGAGATTGAACATGAATTAGAAAGAAACAGGCCAAGCAAATTATATTAACGAGGACAAAACATTGCTTATAGCCATAAATGAATTGCAGTAGTTTCGTCAAGTCCTCCTTGTCTACCCCTTGCTCAAAATATCCACGATCCGAATGATGATAGCCTCACCGATTTTTCCCTATGAGATCATAGGTCTCTTGCCTCCAAAATATCTTTGTTCCAGCACCACTTATAAGATCATAAGTTTGGTGTGATTCTCCCTTTTCCAGTCCCTTTTCACCATGAGAAAGATTTCTTATATAGCCTTGGAGAGGCTTTAACCACTTGAGATATCCTTGAGGAAGTTGAGGATTTTCCTCCTTCAGTTGAGGATCTGCCCTAAGATCATGGCTTGATCAGGAATTCGAATGCAACTGCCTTCCAAGATTGAAATATCTTCCCCTTATTCTCCTCAACAGACCAACTGCTACCCAGATTAGACAACGCTCCCTAAAAAAGGCCATCAGAGCGCTATAGCGCTCCCTAGTAGGATTTAGGGGGGCGCCAACGCTCTAAAAATCCATAGGGCTCCCTCAGAAGGGTTGTTTGGTGTTATAACACTCCCCATCACTTTATAGGGGAGCGCCAGCGCTCCTAAGGGTGATATAGGGGAGCGCTCTCTACTAAAACCTTAGATTGAATGCTTCTTTCAGGTGGCAAGAGGTTCTTAACTTTAGTTAGCCATTCCTCTTCTTCCAAATCAACTGTTTGACATGTGCCAAGTGTCCTCTTGATGTCGTTTACAGGCACAACATGGGCATCATGGCAGTATGCTTTCTTTAACACTTGCGATGCTTGTGAGCAAAAAGTGACACTTGCGAACCTTGTAATGATGACACTTGAGACACTATCAAAGTGAGTATTTTTGATGTGTAACATATTTCCCCCCAAAGTATGAAGTTAGAAGACAACAACTGATAACTGAAATGCTTTGTAGACTTTCAAGCAAGGGTATAGACGCAGAGAACCTGACAAAAGCTACACAAAAACATCCAACAAATATTATGACATGTTTCAAACCCAAGGTAGGCATACCTATGCTTGGGTGATCAAGACTTGCAAGATATGGCCGCCATAAATGCACTGCGGATCCATAATTGTATTGATAAAAAGGTATAGCCACTGAAAATACACTGTGGATCTATACTCTTATGACATGAACTGATCGTAGCCACAAAGAATACACAGTGGATCTACGAGATGAAAATACATAGCCATGACCAATACAAAGTGGATCTATGTAACAGTATATGTGTCATTGTTCAAGAGAAACTCCTTCGCAACCTGGGAAAAGTACATATCAAAGTGATCACTTAACCTAGGGTCTTCTTACCGATCCCGATGTAGTACGAATCTAACCATGTGAATAGATGTCTTGATGTTGAACATGGTAGACACCACTTGATTACCGGTCAATGATGTAAACCGTTAACAAGCATGAGGGAGATCACCATTAATGTCAATGATTCCCAAGGTACCCTAGTACATTCCAACGAATTTGAAGGGATGAGCTGGAGTCGAAAATTCATGGAATCATCCGATCAGAGGTCAGTGATGTAAACATGTTGTAGGACGTGAGGAGGCCTACAATTAAGGCATGTAGATCCCAAAGTACTAACTGGTTTCTAAGTCTAATTCCTAGATAATGTGTTGAAGTCGACAGGAATAGGCTTGTCGAAGGAGGGCCTTGATGTATCCCCCATCAATGACACGAAACGGACATGGAGATGTAATTGGTAGATGAAATGAACATGGACTGACGTGGGTATTGAGACAAGATATTTGTGATGGCTAACTCTCCAGGACATGGACCAAAACTTGATGATGCAGTGGATGTCGTGACTTACGTCAGGTGACCCAGAGGAGTGAAAGAAACTCAAAGGATTGGCTCAGTGCAGAGGTTCAACGGATTATAATGCATGCAAAAGACAAAGTGTCGTGTTCAAGGGCGACTCTAAGAATTACTTGGTAATGTTCTCACAAAACTGCTTGGCTTGCTTCTTTCAATTTTTCCCCCATCCAGATAGACGAGTACCTCTTTTTAATTTAACGAGCTCGAGGAGGGTAACACATGCTCGATATAAATCACCTTCGGTAAGTTCCTCTTCCTTTGTTTAACGAACTGGAAGAAGTAAGGGTTCGATCCCATATGGGCCTGTCGATGTTTTGTTTAGCGAGTCCAAAGACAGAAAACTGGAAGGTTTTTTATGATTATAGAGTCTGGAAAAACACTTAAAAGGGAACTCTCTCAGTTCCTTTTTCATAAAGTAGTCTGACAAGACCGAAAAAGAGATAAACTATCGCTCAACAGACATTTTCTTCAAACACTTTAATGAGAGTGAAGAGAACAAGGTCGCTCGGTAATCTTTTCATCTTTAGAGAGTCTGAAAAGAACTTAAAGATGACTCCAATGTTGTCATTTTTCATAGTGTTAGTCTTGCGAGGCTGAAAAAGAGATAAATTATCACTCGAAAGATGCCCTTTCAAACCGTTTAACGAGTGGGAAAGGAAGCAAGATCACTCGAAAATCTTTTCATGTTTAGAGAGTCTAAAAAGATCTTAAAGGAAACTCCAGGGGGTTCCTTTTTCGTGTATCCATACATGTCCGAAAAAGAGATAAAAGTCTACCTGGATGCATTCTCATGTATTTACGAGCACGAGAAAGAACAAAGACTAAGCTCGGTATGCCCCCAGGTTGAAAGCTAGTGGTTTAACTCCAGAAATATCATCAAAGGATGGAGACATGCCCTCCAAGCTTCAATTCAGTCACCGGCTCTAAGGTCGTCACCAATTTCTCTAGTAGATGAGAAAAAGGAGAAGGATGGATGAAAAGAGGGTTCAAAAGATGTGACTGTTTCATTTTTTGATGAGTTTGACATAGGAAAAGAACTATGCTCAGGGCCTCTGTTTCATTTTTTAATGAGCTTGCCACAGAGAAGAGAAACTATGCTCGTGACTACTTCTTGATCATGGCTTCCAAGAGGATAATTCTCTGGAAGGACACCATGTCAAGGGACAAAACGTGGTCATGGACTCCAGAAGATCTTCGCTGGATGGAATATAATCACTTGAGAAGGAACACATGTCGAGGGTCGTGATAGGATTAAGGAGATCAGGATCCAATAATCCCACCGAATAAATCACCATGTCCACTACCGGATCCAAATCATCGGAATTTGAGGTCATGGGAGACAACGCCACATAATTGACATGTAGCAAGGGTGATACTGTCTGCATATAAGAACCACTTAGGGAGGTAACCCAGTCAGGGCCGATGAATGAAAGTGTTAAGGTCCTAACCTGCACATAGG
>JZKD02S1862776.1:48462-58714 GCA_000966675.3 Picea glauca | reverse complement strand
CATCTTTGGAATTCTCAATATGATAAAACATGTGTTCAGTTACAAAAGAACATAGCAAAGCAAGTGCTTTTTCATCTTTCAAATTCCATTTTTCTAAATAAGTAGCATCGGTGGGATTAGTTGGAGCAGTATCACTATCACATATGTCATTCCATAATTCATTATAGATCAAAGTGTTATGCATGTGCCGACTCTGAGATTTGTAATTCTTGGGTCCATCTAACTTATCTGATTCTATGAATAGATTGATTAATTTAGACATGATGTTTGTTGCAAGATTTGCACAAAAATCAAAAACAAAAAAGACACAAGGCGCCAGAAAGAGAGAGTATACAATCCATGCAAAAAGAGTACTTTAAGGGCAATGGAGTTTGAGAGAGTATTTTACTGGACACTTCTCAACTTCTGAGCATTTAATACTACAATCAAAAATTTTAAAGTTTGACCATTTTTACAAGATAGATATCCTTATACAAGTAATAAAATGTGCCCTGACGCAGCACGCGCTCGCAATCATGTCCGCTCATAGGATATTCTCTTTCTCACGGCCTGAAGAATGCTAACGCTCTTCTATTTCCCTATTGGGAAATCTGCACCCATAGCAACTCTCGTGGGATCCCCCTTCTTTTCAATCAGGAGATCGAACTTCGCGACTCGACGAATCCTAAGGTCGAGCGTTGGTTCCACGAATCCCCGAAACCCGATATAAGTCAACGCTGACCCTTCCTTTCCGTATCGGGACTTGCTCTATCATGATTTTGCTACTCGCGATGCCAAACAACTTGTATCCCCAACTCTTGATGCCCGGTATGCCGAAACTCTGACACACGTGTGAGTTGACTATTCACTCGCCGCTTCACTCCATCGGGATTTTGAAGTTCGCGGTATTGTGAATCCTAATGCAAATGTTTTGGGACTTCTCTCCATGAAACCCTGATAAGGTGTGCCACCTATCCACTCACTGACTCCGTTATGGCTCCACACTATTCTAGTACCCGTCGGGATATCGTGTATCGCAATATCGCGATTCCTGATGCTACGTTCACAGAGTTCAACCCACGAAACCCCGATACACGATATACGTATAGATCCAACGGCCCTTGTGGCTCGGATCAATGGCTCTGCCCCTCCTGAGTTTTTAGCCTTTAGAGAATATGACACCATATCTCCCTTGCACCTCCGCAAGATCTAACAGCCCATGGATTATCACGAACTCTCCTCGGAGAATACCGACCGTTCGTCCCTCCTAATGAAATCTACGAAAATGACTAAGTGTTCCTCTGTGGAACTCGTCCACCTGCGCGCAAACTTGCGACGCTTCTTACATATTTCCAGTCACATCTTCCCTGCACTTCCCTTCAATGGATTAGAAGGTCTTACCCTTCCTAAACTTTTCCACGACCTTCAAGTCCTTCAGAAAACTCTTGCATGCACTCCTTGCGGCAAACCTTCAACCACATCTAAGTGTTGAAGTCTCTTGACTCTGTGTATGCCTGTAGCAGCAGTCCTTCGATGTTTCACTCAGGTCCACAACCCTGAGACTTCACTCGCCCTGCGCACTCCTTGTGCGGCTCATGTGCCCAACTGCACTTTGGGTGAATGAGAACAAAAGTTGAACTACCTGAGCCCTTTGTCAATGCACTCCTTGCGGACACTTCGACTGCACTCCTTGCAGGAACTCTAACTCAGATAGAGAAACAATTGAAACTCATTCCTTCTTCCTTTCAGACTTCAAACCCAAACATGAAATCATATACACAGCATATAAAGCAAATGTATAACATGAAGCAAACATTCATAAGCATATCATTCAGCATCAATACACAGAGAACAAACACAAAACCATGAATTTGAATCAACTTCTTTCTATTAATCCAAATATCTGTACATGGGTGTTCTTACACATCTCTCTACATGCTCTTTCTCTTCCTTTGATAATGTTACAAATGCACAATGAGGGTGTCTATATCCCATTTCCCTCTTGCGCTCTCAAACAGTCTAGTCTAGAATTAAATTCTATCTACTTTTCATTAACTTTCATAAATGCCTCCTATCTACTAAGGACAAGAGCAATCTGCTCAAGGTCAATTTACATATAGAAGTGTGCTTCATTAAATTTCCACATTAATGTTCGTGCAACAGCTTCAAGGTGTTTTCAAAAATTGTGTTGGCTTGTCCAGTTGTCTTTCGCTTCCACGTTGGCTCGCTTGATGTGGGAGATGCTCCTGCATCATACTCCCTCGCTTGAAAATTTTCATGGGCTCTTGTCTATGAGCTCCTGCACAGTCTGTCCATGCTTCTGTATCTCCGCTTCACTCTCCCAGCTGGCATCTTCAACTGGATGGTTCTTCCACTTGACCAGATATTCAAAGTACTGCTTTTGCCTGGTTCTCTTGCTTACTCTTTCATCCAGTATGCACTCCATTTGCGGCTTATCTTCAACTGGCATCGTTTTTGTCCACTGAATCACTAGTTGCTCAGTTCCAGTCCCTGGTTCCTCAGATTTGTATGGGTACAAATCTAAGATATTGAATATCAGAGAAATTCTGATCCCATCGGGTAATTCAATCTCATAAGCATTCGCCCCAAACTTCCTCAAGACCCTACATGGTCTGATTTTCTTCATTTTTATCTTATTATACCTTCCTCTTGGGAACCTTTCCTTTTGCAAATGTGCCAGAACCAGATAACCAACCTCAAATTGAAGTTGTCTTCTATGTTGATCGATTCTGTGTTTATATTCCTGACTTGAATTCTGCAATCATTGCTTCACCTGGCTGTGAAGTTCTTTCATCACCTCTGTGAATTCTTCTGCACTAGCGCGCAGTCTGTTCTGAATCTCTCAGTTCAGAAATTCCTCTCGGCTTCATGCCATAAACAATCTGAAATGGACTCTAGCCTGTGCTCCGATTCACTGAGTCGTTGTACGCAAATTCTGCCTGCGGCAATATGTGGTCCCACTGGGTATGGTGTTATGTCACCAGGCTTCTCAGCAAGTCTCCCAGACTCCTGTTCACCACTTATGTCTATCCATCCGTCTGAGGATGATAAGCCAAACCAAATGCCAAGTTAGTTCCCAGCTTCTTCCATAAGGTCCTCCAAAAATGCCCTATGAATTTTGTATCTCGGTCCAAAACTATACTTTTCGGCAAACCATGAAATTGAATGACCTCTTTGAAGAACAGGTTCGCAATGTGAGTTGCATCACTAGTATTCTGACATGAAATGAAGTGTGCCATCTTGGAAAATCTATCTACTACCACAAAGATTGAATCAACACCTCTTTGTGTTCTTTGCAACCCCAATACAAAATCCATGCTAATCGCATCCCACAGCCTCTCTAGTATGGGCAATGGTTGATAGAACCCCGCATTCTGCTTCCTTCCCTTTGAATGCTGGAAAATTCTACACATGTCTACAAATCTCTTGACATCCGCTCACATTCCCGACCAAAAATATGACTCGCTCGGCTTTGCGAACATTTTGTCATGGCCAAACTATCCTGCCAATCCTCCACTGTGTTTTTCGTTTAGCAGATTCTCCCTCATGGAGCATTTCGGAATACACAGTTGATTGCCTCTAAACAGCAATCCCTCCTATATCATGTAGTCTGTCCAAGGGCTTTTGTCTCTGAGAACTGGATTCTCAGCTGCTTCATACGCCTCTTTGAAATCCTGATCATCTGCGTACATGTCCCTGAGATCATCAAAACCCAGCGTTTTGACTCTGAACTCCTGCAACAGCAAACACTTCCTGCTCAAAGCATCAACCACTTTGTTAGCAGTACCGGAAATATGTTTAATCACAAAAGTGAAATTCTGCATATACTCAAGCCATTTGACATGTTTCTGATTCAACTTCTCTTGTTGAGTCACAAACTGCAGTGCATGATTGTCACAATACAAGACAAATTCTTTCGGGATCAAGTAATGCCTCCATTTCTTCAATGCATGTATGATAGCATAAAATTCCTTATCATATGTGGAATATTTCAACTTTGCTTCATTCAACATCTCACTGAAATATGTTATCGGCCTGTCTTCCTGACTTAAGACTACTCTGATTGCAAATCCGCTTGCATCGCATTTCACCTTAAATGTATTTTGGAAATTCGGCAACACCAAAACTGGTTGTTCCGTGATCTTCCACTTCAACAGATTAAAACTCTTCTCAGCCTCTGTTGTCCAGTGAAAAGATTTATGCCGCTTCTTCACTGTATCCATCATTGTTGCGCTAATTCCACTGAAATTCCTAATGAAATTTCGGTAGAAACTAGCCAATCCGTGAAAACTTCTCACCTCAAATATATTCTTCGGTGATGGCCAATTCTTGATTACCTCCACCTTATCTGGATCCATCCTCAACTCATTTTCCGAAATAACAAACCCCAAATAAATGAGTTATGTCTTCATGAATGAGGACTTCTTCATATTTATCAACAGCTTCTCCTACTGTAACTTCTGCATCACTGTAGCCAAATGCTTCAGATGTTCGGCCCTTGTTTTACTGTAAACCAGTATGTCATCCAAATACACAATGACAAATTTCCCGATGAACTCCCTCAGGACTTCGTTCATCAACCTCATGAAGGTACTTGGCACATTTGTTAAGCCAAATGGCATAACAAACCATTCATACAACCCTTCGTTGGTTTTGAATGTTGTCTTCCATTCATCACCTTCTCTCATGCGAATCTGGTGATAATCGCTTTTCAAATCAATCTTTGAAAAGTATTTTGCTCCACTTAAGCAATCCATTAGATCATCCATCCTTGGCAATGGAAATATGTACCTTATGGTTATCTTGTTAATCGCCCTTGAGTCAGTACACATCCTCCAGCCTCCGTCTTTCTTCGGATTGAGCACTGTTGGAACAGCACACGGACTCAAGCTCTCTCTGACCAATACTTTGTCCAACAACTCTTGGACTTGTCTCTTGACCTCTTCATTCTCCTACGACGTCAACCTGTACGCAGCTTTGTTTGGCAAACCGGCCTCTGGTATGAGGTCAATATGATGACTCACACTTCTAATCGGTGGCAACGAATGAGGTAATTCGTCCACTACAATGTCAGCAAACTCTTCCAGCAGTTCCTGAACTTCTTCTAGTAAATCATCCACTCTGGTACTAGTCAGAACAATCCTCGGTTTCCTAACCACAAAGAATTGTGGATCCTTCTTCTTCTTAACCTCTGTAAGAAGTTCCTTCCCACTCATGAGAAGTACTGTGTTGCTTACTTCTGGCTTCACCTCCTTATCCTTTATTGGAAGCAACATGTGTGTTCTCCCATTCTTCTCTAGGGTGTATATGTTCATTCGCCCATCATGAATCACATTCCTCTCATATTGCCATGGTCTACCCAGCAATGGATGACAAACATCCATAGGAATGACATCACACAAGATCCTATCATTATATCCTCCTATCTTGAAATTAACCAAACATTGTTTAGTAACAGTTACCTGGTGTCCTTTATGTAGCCACGAAACTCTATATGGGCTTGGATGATTAGTCGTCTCCAGCTCCATCTTTTCTATCATCTTCGTAGATACGAGATTATCTGTGCTACCACTATCTACGATGACCTTGCATACCCTATCCTTGGTCTTGCAAGAAATCCTAAAAAGTCTGGTCCTTTGGACTGAACAGTCCACCTCCTTCTTAGGTGTCAAAAGGACTTTTCGCATCATGAGCGATCTTCCGCCTTCAGCGTCTTCTGCTTCAACATCTCGCCTCTGTGCTTAGGCGATGTGAGCTTCTCCAATGTCCTTCTTTTTCTATGGACACTCGTAAGACTTGTGCCCATTCTTCCCGCATGTGAAGCATGTGATTACTCCACCTCTTCCTCTTCCTCTACCTCTAGTACGAGGAAAAATGTTGTTGTCAGCGTAATCTCCTCTCTGCTCAGTATGTTATCCTCTCTATTCAACATATTGCCCACATTGTGAACTTCCACCTCTCTCTGTTCGAGTCCAAGGTTTCTTCCAATCTTCCTTGGGCTTCTGATATTTATCCTAGGCAACTAACTTGCCTCTGGGCTGACTTCTGCCTCAGCCCCTTTGACTCTGCTTTCGGCTCAGCTTCTCTTCTGCTTTCAGAGCCATCTGATAAGCATCTTCCACCGTTCATATGGTAACCATGCTCATCTCATCCTAGATATCATATCTCAGGCCATTCATGTATCTGGAAACTTTTTCATCATCGCTCTCTCGATGACCTGCCCTGATGTTCAGTTTAAAGAATTCCTCAGTGTATTATTTCACTGTCATCAGCTTATGTCTCAGGTTCTGCATCCTCCTGAACAGAGTAATTTGATAATCCCTCAGGATGAATTTCACTTTCATCTTCGCGATCATTCGATCCCAGCTCTTAATCTTTTGCTTGCCCTTGCAGCGTCTATCAGCTTGTATTTCATCCCACCACAATGTTGCATGTCCCTTCAATCTAGTGACAGCATGCTTGACCTTCTTGTCTTCTTCGACATATTCATAGTCAAAGTATGTGTCTAGAGCTCTAATCCAGTCTAGAAGCTCCTCAACATCCAAGTTTCCCTCATAAAATGGAATGTCCATCTTCGCTCTTGCACCCAATCTTGCAATAGCTCTGATCAAACGTTCGTTTGATGCATTTTCGGATGTAACTTCTTCTTTGCTTTCAGTATCCACTTCTCTTTCGGAATCACTGAGATCCCCAGCACTGGTTGTGCATCTTTGTGTTGTCTCCATGTCTTCGAGTCTTGCTCTCAGATCACGCATCTGTCTCTCCATGACCGGATCTGTCATCTGCCTGCCTCTTCTTCACGGCATTTCCCTATCCTTTGGATCGGGTGACTATCTATCTCTCCTCGGTGGCATGGTGAATTCTCTTTCTCCTTCTCTGCTCTAGAAAGAAAAGAAACTTTTCTGTGCTCTGATACCAAACTGACGCAGCACGCGCTCGCAAGCACATCCGCTCATAGGATCTTCTCTTTCTCATGGCCCGAAGAACGCTAAGGCTCTTATATTTCCCTATCAAGAAATCTGCACCCACAACAACTCTCATGGGAGCCCCCTTCTTTTCAATCGGGAGATCGGACTTCACAACTCGGTGAATCCTAAGGTCGAGCATTGGTTCCACGAATCCCCGAAACCCGATATAAGTCAACGCTGACCCTTCCTTTCTGTATCAAGACTTTCTCTATCGTGATTTTGCTACTCGCAATTCCAAACAACTTGTATCCCCGAATCTCGATGCCCGATATGTCGAAACTCTGACACATGTGCGAGTTGACTATTCACTCACCACTTCACTCCATCGGCATTTCGGAGTTCATGGTATCGTGAATCCTAATGCGAATGTTTCGGGACTTCTCACCATGAAACTCCGATAAGTTGTGCCACTTGTCCACTCATCGACTCCGTTGTGGATCCACACTATTCTAGTACCCATCGGGATATCATGTATCGCAATATCGCGATTCCTGATGCTACATTCACGGAGTTCAACCCACGAAAACTCGATACACGATATACGTATAGATCCACCGGCCCTTGTGGCTCAGATCAATGGCTCTGCCCCTCCAGAGCTATTAGCCTTTAGAGAATATGACACTGTATCTCCCTTGCACCTCCGCAAGATCTAACGGCCCACGGATTATCGCGAACTCTCCTCGGAGAATACAGACCGTCTGTCCCTCCTGATGAAATCTACAAAAATGACTAAGTGTTCCTCCGCGGAGCTCGTCCACCTGTGTGCAAACTTGTGACGCTTCTTACATATTTCCAATCGCAGCTTCCCTGCGCTTCCCTTCAATGGATTAGAAGTTCTTACCCTTCCTGAGCTTTTCCACAACCTTCAAGTCCTTTAGAAAACTCTTGCACGCACTCCTTGCGGCAAACCTTCAACCACGTCTAAGTGTTGAAATCTCTTGACTCTGCGTACGCCTGCAGCAGCAGTCCTTCGATGTTTCACTCAGGTCCGTAACCCTGAGACTTCACTCGCCCTGTGCACTCCTTGCACGGCTCTTTTTCCCAACTGCACTTTGGGTGAATGAGAACAAAAGTTGAACTACCTGAGCCCTTTGTCAATGCACTCCTTGCGGACACTTCGACTGCACTCCAAGCAGGAACTCTAACTCAGATAGAGAAACAATTGAAACTCATTCCTTCTTCCTTTCAGACTTCAAACCCAAACATGAAATCATATACACAACATATAAAGCAAATGTATAACAGGAAGCAAACATTCATAAGCATATCATTCAGCATCAATACACAGAGAACAAACGCAAAACCATGAATTTGAATCAGCTTCTTTCTATTAATCCAAATATCTGTACATGGGTGTTCTTACATAGCTCTCTGCGTTCTCTTGCTCTTCCTTTGATAATGTTACAAATGCACAATGAGGGTTTCTATATCCCGTTTCCCTCTTGCGCTCTCAAACAGTCTAGTCTAGAATTAAATTCTATCTACTTTACATTAACTTTCATAAATTCCTCCTATCAACTAAGGACGAGAGCAATCCTCTCAAGGTCCATTTACATATACAAGTGCGCTTCATTAAATTTCCACATTAATGTTTGCGCAACAGCTTCAAGGTGTTTTCAAAAATTGTGTTGTCTTGTCCAGTTTTCTTCTGCTTCCGCGCTGGCTCGCTTGATGTGGGAAATGCTCCTGCATCATGCCCCCCTTGAACTAAAGTCACCAATAACTTAAAATATTACAATTCAAATGTCTAAAAATCAAAAAACAAACCACTTCAATCCGGACTTCAATATGGTCCTCAATCCGGACTTCAATATGGTCTTCAATCTGGACCTCAATCAGGTCCTCAATACAGTCCTCAATCTAGACCTCAATATGAACAAAACAATTTATGCAATGATTTTAGATAATTTTAATATCAACTAAAGAACTGTCCACCAAAATCGCACAGAAAGGGTTTTAAAAAAGGACACGCAGCAAAATTTGAGTGAATACCAGGCGAATCAAGTGGAGTAAATCAAGGAGAGATATGCACACTGATTTGAAGAAAACCAAGAAATCTCACCAATAGATTCATGATTGGATGGAGATGCATTTGTTCTAGGTTTATTCATGGCCTCTGCTAGCAAGGATGATTGTTTTTCTTCAGAAACTCCTTGTTTGTATCAGATACCAGATCAAAATTTTGTTGAAGCAGCTGTAAATGGCAATTCGTTCTATAACATTGTGGGCATTCTTGCCAAAAAAATCGTGAGAACATAACAAAGAGAAGTCGTGGGTAAAAAAGAGTATATTAGTTTCCAAATACACAAAGGTGAAATCATTGCAATATGGATCACGTGTTCCTCATCCTCACTCTGCATAGAAAGAAGATCTGGTGGTTGTCGTTCCAGATCAAAATCGTCCTCTAAAAAACTGAGCAGTGGGCATGTGCAACACTGGGCGGAACTGTAACATTGGGTGGATCTGAACTAAAAATTTGAAGGCAACGAATTCCTTTGACGTTTTTGTTGTTTCTTGCAAGAAGGGATGTGTCTCGAGATTTCCAGAGGGATTTCTTCTCCATAGGTACAAGATCCAATCTAGAGATTTGAATCTTCTTTTTCACTGATCTGATGCCATAGATTCAATCTAATGACTTTCAGATAAATTTAGAATTGATTCACGATATGGTCCATGATACGGTCCTTGAAACGGACCTTGATATATTCCTTGATACAGACCTTGATACAGTCCTCAATACAGACCAGATCTGAAAACTTATAAAAATATAAAATCTACAACTCTAAATTTAAATTGTCAGATTTATAAAATGATCTAAAACAATTGTTTACAAATGAGCCCTTTTAATAAAATAGCAATGGATCTATGAGATCTGAATAAAAAATGCAAAACTGAAAAACTACACTTTTATCTACCTAGATCTCTTAGATTTACAGGAAAGAAAGTTGCAATTAATCAAATCTACAAATTTGAAATTTGCAGATCTACAAGTTTACCACTCAAAAAGATGAATCAATTTAATGAACAAATCGATTGTTGTAATCACAATAACAATTTTCCTTAATTGAAAAACAACAACAAATTACCTCACTATTGTTTCCCTTGAGTTTGAAGAGATCTGTGTTGATGTCAAGAAGTCTTCCTTGCTTCCTTGATGCATCAGCAATTATCTTACATCACAATTTTCACCATTTCTCTAATACCATGTTGACAAAGTGTCCTCAGACACGTAATTTTATTAATAAGGAAAAAAGTGATTACAATCTGAAGTGAGAATTCATAAT
>JZKD02S1862765.1:32171-67559 GCA_000966675.3 Picea glauca | reverse complement strand
TGTTTGCATTAATTAGGTGTATAAGGTTAAAATCATCAAAATCAATGCAATTTGGTCGTACAAGCTAATTTTCAATAAAATTAAATTTTCTTTGGTTGTAAAAGCTAATAGTCATCTATACAATAAGCCTATGAAAAAATATTTCTATGAATTTATCTAACAAATCAATGAATATTGGACTCACGACTTGACAAGGTCCAAACTAGACCCTCCCATTGATTACTATGTAAGTTTAAAACCTTTTACAGTGATGCAATGCACACACAAACTCTTAAAAAAACACAATTGCATTCCCACATATAGACAGAGATTTACCCTAGAAACCCAAATGGGTAAAACCAACAACATGTTTAGAGATATACCTCTAATTCGTATTCTCCATCTCAACTTCATTGTTTACAATACAATATATATATGATCCTATGGCATCCAAAACCACTAATCCATTGACACGAATTACACTACAAACCTAATTCCTTAAATGGAATTAGAGAACCATGGGTTAAGCCACAAATATTTCCATGCACCACAAAACTACCAAAAGAAAAAATCATGTGTTGAAGATCGCTAAAAATGAATGTAAAAACTGCCCAAAAACAATTTGGGGGATCCAACCCCCTAAAAAAGGGGGGGCTTCTCCCCCCACTGTGACCCCCACATTGCACCAGGTGAAACAAAGTGCATGGGGTTGGTCATGCAAATAATATAACCCATACCCAACATAATGGAGATTTGGTGGCTCATTGTTGTTCCAAGGTGTAGCTAGAATCTGAGCCTTATGTGTCTACCACTGCTGCTAGGTATGGACCTTCCGGTACATGGCTAGTATCAATTTTATTCATCATAATGAAAGAAATAATTACAAAATCTATATGAAGATATTCAAGGCATTTCTTTGAATTTCATTGATTTTTTTTATTTGGTTATTGTTCTAAATTCAATAAATTGTTCATTATTGTTCAAAAAGTGTTCAAATATGTTCAAGAAGTCATCAAAAGTTATATATTTAATCATGATATATCCATACCTTTATTTTTTCCTTTCAATTCAATGATTTGTGAAGATGATAAACATTATTGTATCTAGCACATATAGGTGATGAGGAATCAATAAAGTGACATCCCCACCTTACTTTGGTTTTTTTCCACTCTTTCATAGTCAACCAATGTTTTTCCTTCCAAGTGTTCCACCACCATTTAATTCCTCTATCAACCCTACATGCCCAAGTATTCCTAGAAAAATAAAACTTCAAGAATCCTTACCCCCCCATGTTGTAGAGAAGAGGTTGTATTTGATTCCCCAATTCAGTGTAGAAGCCAAAGTCTTGATGGAATAATTGCCTCATCTGGAATTGTTTCTTGTTATAAAATAAATACATAAGGTATGCATATTTCAATATTCCCAAATGTATGGAATCCATGTAATGTTTTCATGGGGATGTTCTTGAACTTGGCACAAATTGATATAGTACATTGTTTCGACATTGATACACATGTCAATCCCATCAATCCAATGGGTCATCCTCCCAAAATATCATATTAACACTAGTTTTAACACACAAAAAACCTTTAATGTCAGTATTATTTCACATTGAATTCTGGCATGAATTATTATCATAAACGCTAAACAACACCCATATATATGCTTACCACTTTTAGGTGATGACTTCATCAAAGCTAGAATGATCGCACCCATTTTTTCACTTAATATTTGTGTAATATTATCTACAGGGACATGGTCCTTGACATTATTGATGATAGAAAAAAACTCAATGGGTTCTATATGATCCCTCCCATTTTGAGCATTGTTGCTAAACTCCATTGCTTTAGTTTTCAATCTTCTCATGGGATCTCCATAATTAGTGTCAGTAGGCCTATAATTGAACTTTTGTGTCTTGTTCTCTGCATTTTCATTAGTTTTTCATCCCCTAAACTCTTTGCTCTTTTAAGGCCCTACAAAATACAAACAATAAGGCCAAACTATGAAGTCCTACAACAAAATAAAAAATGAAGTCTATCCCATATACATAAACTTGCATTCCCTTCCCATATACATAAAAGAATTCCTTATCAAGATTCACTATGAATTCATTCCAATGCCTACTTACCTACATTATGAATAATGTGGCATTCTAAATAACATGGCTTGTGTTTTTGATAAGTTCATAAATGTGATTCTTGGTATGATGCCCTTACTATTCCAAAAATGTGAAACCAAGGCATGTATAGGGCTCGGGTACCTTAGTAACATCCTCTCTTCTTTCGTCGGTCTTTTCTCTTCCTGGAGGCTAACGACCTCCTAGTTAAGGCACTCTCTCTTATTCAAATTCTTTAATTCCTCTAACCATGTATCACCATCAAGCAATGGGGAACAAGAATGAGACTACCCAGGAATAGCAATGCCTCATCTTTACTAAAACTGTTGATCGAACCTCTCGAACTCAACAATCTATACACATTGAGAAGATGAACACAGGCGTAGATTTCAATGAACACAATGCAGGAGCATAAACACATGGTGTGTGTTTTTAAATCACATGCAACCACAATACAAGCTATAGGTGGAAGCCATTACCTTTGAAAAGTTTTGTTAATCTCCCAAGGTCAACTAAATCAAGTAATGTGCGCATAGATGTTAAGTGACATGGATGTCAAAGGAGACTTGAAATTTTTCAAATACTTATTGAAATAATTGAAAAAAAATAATGCAATAACTAGTCTCAACTGTTTTTAAAAAATCTTTTTTGTTTTAATTTTTGTTTGTAGGACAAAGATATAAAAATCTATGAAAAACTAGAATGTTTAATATTTTATAATTTTTTTATAAATTACTTTTGAGATCTTTTATGAATTACTTTTTTTTTTATCCAAAACATGATAACCTTGGATTTTTAAAGTGTCAAAATCGACACATTTATGTATATATTTTGATTTTTACTCTGAAATACCTAATAAGTTTTTTACATGAAAAAAGTATATTGAATAGACAAAAGTTCAACCATAATAAGTTTTTTACATTAAAAAAAATATTGAATAGACAGAAGTTCAACAAAAATTAATGAAGTATGCATGTGACAAAAAAATACAACACTTAGTTTGTCTATTTTCATAATTTGAGCAGTATGTGTAAGTTTTAGCGTGCAAGTATGTATAAGCTTTTGCTGTGTCGATTTGTATGACGTTATGTTGAGGCGATTTTGTCATCTTGCATAGTGTCTTTTTTCCTTCTTACACACAAAACGTCAGGTTAATAAAGAGTGTAAGTTATTATGATCTTTAAGTTATACCTTATATAGATTAGATGGTTAGGATTGTGAGTATTTTTGTCCTCGGCAAAAATTACGGTAATTTTTGAAAAAGTTAGATTAATAAAAAGATAAAAATTTAAATTTTCAAAATATTAAATAAAATAAGGTAATGGTATAGTGAAAAGATTTTTTTAATTATATAAGAAATAATTGTCTTTGATCTAATTTATTATATAGAATATTATTTGTCAATCTTTCTAAGTATGGTGATAAAGCATTTTACAATACATTAAAATTTCCATGAAAACCCCATCACCACAAAGTTTGAGAATAAAAAAAATTGAATTTTCACTATGACAAAGTAAATGTTACTTTTTCTTCATTGCATGCATACACAATTTGTTCATATATGCAAATATATAACATTGTTTATCAATATCTCTAGATATAGTGATAAAGCATTCTACAATATTTGCAAATTTCTAGAAAAACCCAACCCAAGCCACCACAAAGTTTGACAAAAAATTTGAACTCTCGTAATTTAGAAAGCAAATTCTACCATATTTTATGTGCAAGTATACACCAAGCTTAATGCATGAAAACCATGAAGAGAAATACATGAAAATGCTACCTTCTCTTCGTTGCATGTATACACAAAGCTTGATGCATGAAAACCAAGAAGAAAAATAGAACTGATGTTGTTGCAAAAAACCCTGCAAGCATCCTTAGTGACTCGATGACCTCCAAATTACAAACTCTAAAGAGGGCATGACTTGGTGCTCTGTAGCTTCCTTTGCTTAGTAATATTTTACTTAAAAAAAAATTAATTTATATTATTTCAAACATTTTTTTTATATTATTTTGTAATATTTTAGTGGAAAATATACTTTCCATATACCATGCATGATATGTGGAAGTAAATATTATTGAATAATCTAATATCTTAAATAAAATAAGAGATTAATCTTAATGAAAATAAGTAAAATATATAGAAAATATTAAGTGAGGTTTTGTGGTTATAAGAATAGACTTAATCCACAATTTATATTATACATTTACATTCTAAGTTAATTCTTTATTTATATTATAAAATGAAAAAATAAAAATAAAAATTTTGAAATTTCGAAAAACTAACTTAGAATGTTTAAATTTTCAAATGTTTTTTAATCTTGAAAGTATAAAGAAACAAGTCAAATTTAGCTAGTATGATTTGGTTAAGGTTTGAAATTTATGATAGCCAGGAGGAGATACCCAAAAAAATCCATCCATGTTAAGGGTTAGTGTGGCTCATGGGTGCGATTACTAGGTGATTTTGACGACTTATATATCCCCAGGTCATAATTTATTAGACTACAAACTAGTCCCACAGATAAACGACATACTAACAAACAAAAACTAAATAAATAAATAAATACAAATAAAAAAATTAAATTTTAAAATTTTAAAACAGTTATACAATGATATAAGGGAATGTTAGGAAAAAAATGTATGGTATTCAAATACTTTCATTCAATCGTGTCATGAACAACCAGGCCAATTGTTTTGTTAATAATATGGAAAAAGAATTGATCCCTTTAAAAGATTAGGTAATATGTAATTGTTTCACCAGATTGTGAACATGGGGATTTTAAATTCCCCTTACATAATCTATCTATCTATCTATATATATATATATATATATATATATATATATCCATTGGATGTAGCATGGGTGGTTGGGAGGAATGATTGGTATCCTCCCCACCTAGGTTCAAATCCTTGGAGTGACATGTTCTACCCTTAATGGGTATCCATTGGATGTAGCATGGGTGGTTGGGAGGAATGATTGGTATCCTCCCCACCCAGGTTCAAATCCTTGGAGTGACATGTTCTACCCTTAATGGGTTTATAAGATGCTCTTGTTGTTGAGCACCCACTATCCTGAAAAAGATCCTGAAGAAGCAGTAGTAGAACTAGGTCCTTCATTTTCAGTGACCTCTCACCAATGTACCTGCAGCAAAGGAAGAGACCATGGTGAAAAGAAATAGGGGCTTAAGATCATATAGTTTCCTAGATTTAATCATGTGCAATTGCAAATGGAGACCCATACCCCTGCAATTAATACATTTAAGTTGATCTGCCATTTGAAATTACCAGATTCATATGGATTTCTTGGATTAATGATGTCGAGTAGAATTATTAAATCAATGGTCGATACATCAAGAAAGTTTTATCCAAAATACTGGAGAAACCCTAATTATCATACCACATGCATGGACTCATAAATCCTCCATAGTCATCCTTGAGACTTGCGAGAATCCAAATGGAACAACGTGAAACAAGCTTGGATTATTGCACAAATACTTAAGTGTGATCTTATGCTTATTAGGTATGATATGATGCTTACTCATGCAATAATATGAGCTAGGTATCGAGTCTTAGACCTAGGGTTATATGTGAGATGTTTTCTAGTGATTTCCACTTGTGGGAAGACCATTAAACATTAGTAATATGAGAGACATGCCTCTTACTAATATTCTCGAGCCAACTTAGACTTTTTTTATTTACTCTAACAAGAATAAAAATTCCAAGTAATTGCAAGCAAAGGTGCAAAACACTTAACTCATAACATACATCTGCAGAGGAGCATATTGAAGCTTGAGAGCTTCTTTCAACTTCTCTTTGATTGAGAGACAATTCTTGCATCAAATTCTTTTGATGTTTTCACTTGTTACATGATTGATAATCTAAAACCAATAGTAGACATTATTTTCCTCTATATTGCCAGGAATTTTCATTATATTTATAATCTCATCTATGCAATCTCGACTAGTCTCTTTGATACCATGTTGGGGATTGGGTGTAACTTGATACGAAAAAAATAAAAAGAACTATAGATAATTGAAGAGCAATAACCTTCAAATAAAATAGGTGGTGTCTAAAGAAAACCATTACAACACTTAAGCACAACACATTGAACACACACACCATGTTAATCCTTTGCATAAAACACACTTGTGATACTTGATAATGACCCATTGGGTCTGTTATTTATAGCCTCAAGATATAACCAAGTTCCTTGGAATCAGGAAGATCTTGTCCACGTACAATCGTCAGTGGTTAGAATTGGCTACGTCAAATCCGTGTTGTCAATTCAGCTTGACAAGGGTGCTCGACTTGACCACCCATGCGTCCAAATCGTACTCGGCTTGTATATTCAACGATTGACTTTCTTTGACTACTAGTCGACCATCCGATTGAAAAGATTGCCAACTACTCGATCAATTGATGTATATATCGGTCAATCATCCAACTGACTATTTATAGATGTTGGTCGATCGACTATTTCTAGGAGAAGTGTGATGAACCATTAGAACCCGATGTTCCAACACTAAATGGTATTTAATCTCCCCAAACTTTCAAATTAATTGGTTATATCAAGTATCGTAAATTCATTACCCTCATCGACAATGGAACCACCCATAAATTTATTCATCGACAAATTTCTCAAGGGACCCATTGCTATATCCATCTAGTTGACAAATTTCAAAGCATGATTCCTAATGGAGGTTCCATGGAATGTGGGGGGCATTGTGAAAATGTGCACCTACAAATTGGTGAATATTCTTTGAAATCCCACATGTTTTCCATTGAAATGGGGGATTGTGAAATTGTTATGGATGTTGAATGGTTATGCACTCTAGGCCCCATCACCGTGGATTTCAAGGAATTATACATGATATTCCAATGGGATGGGCATTTCTACAAGTTCCAAGGAATCACAACAAGATCCCGCAAGACCGTTAGTTCCCACCGAATGGAAAAAATACTCAAAAAACATCTTTCTATAATGATTGTTGAGTTCCATGGCATTCAATCCTTTGAGAATCCATCCCCAACCATTCATCTAGACATGCAAATTATCCTCTCCAAATACCAGACAGTTTTTGAGAACCCCCAAATCCTCCCACCTTCACGTGATCCCCATGATCATTCCATCCCACTTGTACATGGTAGTCTTCCAACCAATGTTTTCCCTTATTGTCACGCATTCGTTCAGAAAATTGAGATTGAAAAAAAATTTCAAGAATTGTTATTTGTAGGTTTCATCCACCTAATACCATCCCTTATTCATCTCTTGTGTTCATCATACTATAAAAAAAAAGGTACTTGGAACATGTGCCTTGATTTTCAAGATCTCAAAAAAATTAGCATCAAAGATAAATTCCCCATTCCTATCATTGGTGACCTTTTGGATGAACTGTCTGGTTCTCAATTATTTAAAAAACTTGATTTGTATTTTGGCTATCACTAGATTCATATGAAGGAAGCCAATATTCCCAAGTCTATCTTTTTTACTCATGAAGGACATTATGATTTCTTGGGCGTGTCCTTTGGCTTATGTAATGTACCCACTACTTTCCAAATTCTCATGAATCACATCTTTCTACCCTTTCTTCGTCATTTTGTCATTGTCTTCTTTGATGGCATCCTCATTTATAATAAAACTTGGCGATCTCAGCTTCCCCATGTGGATCATGTCTTACACCTACTTTATCATCATCAACTCTTTTTCAAAAGGTCCAAATGTTCCTTTGAGGCCTTAGAAGTAGAATACTTGGGCCATATTGTTAGTAAGGATGGTGTGTGAGTGGATCTTAAGAAAATTTAAGATATGAAGGATTGGCCCCAACCTAAGACTGTTAAACATTTGTGAGGATTCTTTGGTTTAACTAGATTCTATCAAAATTTCATCAATTATGGAAACATTGTAGCCTCTCTCACTACCCTCCTTAAGAAAAATTCTTCCAATTGGGATATGGTCGTTGATCAAGCCTTCCAATATTTGAAATAGGCTATGTGTACCACTCCAGTACTGGCTCTACCTGAATTCACAAAGAATTTTTTTTTGGAGTGTGATGCCTCAAGGAAATGCATTGGTGAAGTTATCATCCAAGAAGGAAGACCCTTGGCCTTTACTAGTAAACATGTTTTTGAGCAACACTTGGGAAAATCAACATATGAAAAATAAATGTTGGCTATTTTGCATGCAATGAATATCTAGAATCCTTACTTGCTTGGGAAAAGATTTGAAATTAAAATTGATCAGCATAGCCTCAAATACTTTTTGCAACAATTGATTTCATCCCTCGAGCAACAAAAGTGGCTTAAAAAAACGTTTGGATATGATTTTGAGATCATTTACAAGAAGGGAAAAGAGAATGGCATAGTTGATGTTCTTTCCAGGAAATACGAAGAAGAAGGGTCCCTCTTTTCTCTCTCCTTCATTGTATCCAATTGGTTGAAGGAATTTCTCCATGAATGGTTCCAAGATCCCAAAATTTATATCTTGATCCAACAACTAAAACAACACACTAATGCATATCTGGGATACACTTGGAAAAATGAGGAGCTCTGCTATAAAGGATGCATGTATTTGATAAAATAGTCCAATTTTAAATCCAATTTTCTATCTGAAATCCATGCCTCACCAACAACAAGACATGCTATCTTTCATAGAATGTATGACTGGATCAATCATTATTTTTTCTGGGAAGGAATGAAGCAAGACATATGCACTTTTGTGGAAGAATGTGATACTTGCCAATACAACAAGGGAGAAACATAAAAAAAAAATCCAGGAACACTATATCTTCTCCATATCCCACCTACCATATGGGCATATATCTTTATGGAATTCATCATTAGATTACTCAACTATAGCAATAAATCAGGCATCATGGTTTTGGTTGATCAAATTTCCAAATATGCTCATTTATGTTCCCGCCAACAACCATTTAGAGATTCCACAATGAATCAAGTTTTCATGGAAAATATATTCAAAGTACATGTAATTCCATAATATATTGTCTCATACCCTGATCCAACTTTCACAAGTAACATTTGGCAAGAATTTTTCAGGCTCATGGCACCCATTTTCATGTCAGCACTACCTATCATCCCCAAACTAATGATCAAACTGAAGTTGTCAACATGTTCTTAGAATCCTATTTGAGGTGCTTTGCATCTAAAAAAAAATCTTAATGGGTTTAGTGGTTACCCCTTGTTGAATTGTAACATCCCCATTTTCAAACCCCAAACTAGTGATGTGTATTGTAAATATAGTATGTGGTCAAGAGCCAGGCGATGTATATTGTAAATGTGATGTATGACCGAGAGCGAATATGTAAACAATGTAAATTGAAATATAATGAATGAAATGTATCTCCAGCTGCAGATGGACATAGAAGGATATTTTTGGGCTAAGTATCCACAAGAGAGGGTAGGGATCCAAGGGGGGAGGGGGGAAATTACCATATCTATTAAACCAAAACCCATTACTCATTTCCTTCTAAATTATCCTTACCATGAACCTTCCATTAGTTGTTGAGTGTTCTATAGCCCAATCATTGAATTCATGTAAGAGGGTTGGTGTGAGAGTCACTTCCCACAGTTATTGAGAACATGGGGGTTGAGTACAATCATCTTGGGGAAGAGTGCAATTCAAGTAAGCGAGAGAAAGAGAGGAAATTTGTATGGGTAGGAGACTAGATTTTGCACATTCACATTTTTGCATAGAGAGATGTTTTTTACATGGAGTTTTTTGGCTAGCAATGGAATTCTAAGTGTGAGAGGTTGAAGTAAATTTCTATGGACATGTTTGGTTGTTTTTTGGAACTGTAATCTTGTGAATAAAGAGGCTACGTGCCTGAGAGTAATGTGCTGCTTGAAATTCACCGAAGAAGCACATGTTTTTCTACTGGGCAAATTTGTATTTGTAGGAGTAGAATTCATGAGGTCCCAACAAGTAAAATTCATATCCAACCTATTTTAGAATCCATAGAAGGGAGTGGAAAGGTGTGAAGGACTATGAGGAGTGAAGGGGTATTTCATCCCTTGCGTTGTGCAGGTTGATGGGAATTTTCTTGGTGGACTAGAATTAATTAAGAGTTTAACTACTAAATAAGGGACATTAGCCATCCTTAGGAACCTTCGTCTCTTATGGATTAATAGCCCAGATCGAGGGTGTCTTATTATTGAGAACTGGAGTAGCAAGGCTACGGTTTGGAGGAACATCCATCCTTTGCAATGAGTTTCACATTTCATTAAGATAAGTGTTCTATTTATTGTGTTTACTCATGTATAAGGATGATATAACTTATGTGCAATTTACTCTAAAATTATAGTTAGTTATTATTTCTTGCTGAGGAGCATAATGATGCATTTAAATCCTAGTTTATATGGTTGAATTCTATGGTATGTTATTTAGTTGTTTTTATGCACAGTTGAGCAGTTATATCCACATATTTGAGTAGCATAAACAGTTTCAAGTGTATGAATGCCATGTTGTTGGTTATTTCCACATTTATATTTAGTATCGAAAATTTTATTGGGTCATTTAGCAATGACATGACCCAACTGGGGGTTGGGTAAATTACAAAGTGGTATCAAAACTATTTCAACATTGGACCTATATGGGCCAAGAACGAGTGCGAATTTGAGTAAAATTAGCTATTACAGATTTGACTTTGACGAAATTGGGGAAGAACAAGATAAAATCATAACCAAATCCTCAAATTCATTTTCAATATTCATGTTTAAATAAATTAGAATTGTTTAAGAGGTTCAATGGAACCAATCTACAAAGTTGCATAGACGAATTCGACTTGGAATGGTCGATTTTGAGTTTTAATGGTTGTTGTAGAGTTACATGTAATTTGGAGAATCGACGGTCGAGATCGATGGTTGAGATTCGTCATGATAAATTTAAAAATACATAAGGTTCGATTGTTTTGAAAGGGTGATCAAATCAATGGCTGAGATTCATTTCAGGGGGTTTTGAAATAGATCAAATAGATGGTCTGTGTTCGTTTCGTCCATTGAGGAGATGGAATAGAACCAATGACCAAGATCATTTTCACTAATAGATCGACGACTTAGATTCGTCAGGGATATTGATTGAAAATTTCTAAGTGTGGAAATTCGCCAAGAGAAATCACTGACGAACAATGATCATGTTGGTCAAACTAGCGAAGAAGTTTGGTTCGGCCGAAAGACATATTTGACAGTCAACAGTCGATGGTCAAATCGGTGAGATTTGTGGAGGGTTTGAATTTAACAAGCTGAACTAATCGATGGCCAATGGTCAAATCGATAAATTTGGAAAAGAGTTGAGTTCATCCAAAAGAAGTATCTAATCATTGACGGTTGATGGTCAGGGATTGGCAGATTTTGGCCAAATTTTATGTGTCAAAGTTCACCAGTGAAACTTGTCGATGGCTGATGGTATGGGATCGAAACGATTTGATGAAATTTTCACGTATCCAGAGAGGATCACCTATGGTCGATGGTCAATGGTTGGGGGGCGATAGAATCCAGCGAAGGTTTCAGAGGGACTGTTGATCGTAGATGAACAATAAATCAGGGATCGACGAATTCTGATGAGAGTTTTCATTTGTCCAAGAGAAGTGGTTGATTTACAATGAAGGAAAAGAGGATGTTGAAATCATCATCCACGTTTCATTCCACACCAGCATCCATGTGTCATGCCATGTCACCCAAGTTGACACCTTAGGATGAGGTGTCATGCCATGTTGACATCCACATGTCATTCCAGGTCAACATTTGCCACATCACCCAAGTTGACACCTTAGGATGATGTGTCATGCCACGTCAACATCCATGTGTCATGCCAAGTTAGAAGTTGCCACATTGGCCTAGAAGTGCCCATTGTCTGATGGTCAGATCAGTAAATTTGGGGAAGTGTTTTTGATAGTCATCGGGGATAATCAATCATTGATGGGTTGATGGGTTGATGTTCAGGCGTCAACCGAATTAGTGAGGAGTTTTCATTCACCAAAAAATATCATTGACATTCGATGGTCAAATTGGTCGATTTAGAGTTGAGTGAAAATCGGTCGTCGAGGAGTTGTGTTGATGGCCAATTGTCGAGTCAAAAGTTTGGACAAGGAGTCGTGTGCGACCACTAGAAAGTGTCGATCGTCGATCAACCGATGTAGTCAGATCAACGACTCAAATTGCATGTTATTTGAAATGGACGGCTCAGATTTAAAAAAAAAATCTAGTAGTAAAACAATGAATTCTGTGTAAAATTTTATGAATTTTTCATATTTTTGAAGGTCATTAACTTCCGGGGCATTTTTTAGGGCCTAAACGACATTTTTAGGTAGTCAAAACCCACAAGAACATAGTGTACTAAGGTACACTATGTATTTGCATCTCAAATAAAATAACTCAAAGAGGTTTATCCAATGAGATAAATAATTCATAAAACGAAGCTTGTATGAGGAAGTTACAACCAAAACAATGAGACTAAAATTTTGGCACCAAAGTTACTTACGGAGGACTCCATGCTTAGAAGTCCATTTGGGGCACAAGGGTAGTTGACAGAAATCTCATGACCCACAGAATCTAGCAGTGAATCATATTTTGGTTATGGGTACCAGAAAATGTGTTGGGAGTGAAAGAAGACACATGTAGCATATAGGGATAAATTGAGTAAAACAATCAAAACTTCTCTGGACCATAACTTTCAGCTTGGAGCTCGGATTTGAGAAAACAAATAGTCATTGGAAAGGTATTGAGGAGTAGAAGAGATATTTCAACCCGTAATTTTAAATTAGGCATTATATTTTCTTAGAAAGGGATGAAATATATTGTTGTATAAGTAAATGAGTGGAAATTGCAGCATGTGGATGTTGTAATTTTTCGCTCAAAACTTAGATTGAGGCATGAGTACAACCATTGGAAAGTTGTTTTGGAGAGGAATGAATTTGAGGAATCATACTTGGGAGTATTGCATTAGTATTATTCATAATTTTAAATTAATAATGACATGTAATCTAATTAATAAATATTTTTCAATATGCTTAATTCTAACAACAATTATTGCATGCACATTTTATAAGATTATTGCAGAATTAGAGATACAGAAAACAAGACTTTAGTTCCTAGATGAGAACTAGAGATATGAATGATTTGCAAGGGTCTTACATACATGAAGAATAATTTATAGGTCTACATGTCAGCATGGGTACTTTTGAGACTGAGTCTAATGGGAGAAGAGACAGGAAGGAGCCTATAACTATGAGAAGCCTACAAAAAGAAGTGCAGAGATATAGGTATGATAATGAGAGGATCATGAAGACTCAAGAAGAGATACTTCAAATCTTGAACATACTATAGAAGCAAGTCAACAAAGATTTAGGCACAAGGAAAGAATCTAGTGCCAAGCAAGTGGATGCATCTAGGTCTCATGATAGGAGGGATGATCATGGAGGATCCAGACGATCAAAGATAATTAGAAGGCATTAACATAACCATTCTCTGGGGCACTAAAACAGGAAAATGTATGCATAATCAAGGTCTAAAATAAGCCCAAGTATATATCCTATCAGGAATCAGGGAAGGAGATATGGATCATATAGCTTGCAAGGGAAATTGAGGAAAATCAATCCACCATCATTTGATGGAGAAAACAAGAAAGGTGAAGATGTAGAATCATGGTTGTTGGGAATGAGGAAATATTTCCAATTTCATAACTACTCATCAAATGTAGAAGCCACAATTGCATCCTACCACCTTCAAGGTAAGGCATCTATGTGGTGGGATTGGTTGAAGTGGGTTAAGCACCTTGATGAGAAAAACAATTCGTAGAATCCATTCAAGAAATACTTTCAGCAGTAGTACTTGTCAGAACAATATTATGACAATAATATGCAAGAGTTCTTTGAACTCAAACTTGGAAACATGACCATGGATGAATATGAGAGAAAGTTCTTGGAACTTCTCAGGTATGTGAGCTTCATCAGAGATGATAAGGTCAAAATTGATAGGTTACCGAGTGGGATACCATCCTTTTATAAGGATAAAATTTAATTTGATGAGCCCAAGAATTTAGAAGAAGCCATAAAAAGGCCAAGTATATGTATGAGAAGAATAGAGGAAATCCAAATTTACAAAGGGCCTAGGATGACAAGAATAAAGAAAATATGGATCAAAGGAAGAAAGGATTCAATCCACCTTTCATGAGGAATATATATCAATCATATCAACAAGGGCATCCATCTCAAGGTGATCAAAAAATGATAGAGTCCTTGGGAAAGAGGTCAAGGCAACAACCCATAAATTGTTGGGGATGTCAAGGAGATCACATGTATAAATATTTTCCTCGCCGAGGAGATAAGATGAAGGTTTTGCATAGTTTCAAGAAGGAGGGGATAGTAGAGGATGTGGGAAAAAGAATGCCAAAGATCTATGCAGCCTTGGACAATAGACAATCAGACTATCAATCCCACATGATTGAAGTGGAAGGTAATATTAATAGTCATCCCATAGCTATTTAATTGATTATGGAGCTAGTCATAGCTATATAGATCCAAAGCTAATTGAGATATTTAAATTGAAGAAATGTAAGCACGAAAAGTCTTGGTTAGTTCATCTAGCTACGGGAATCAAGAGAATAATTAATGAACTTGTTAAAGAACATCCTATAAAAACGAATGGAACTAACACTAAGGAAGATTTGAACATCGTATCACTTGGGTATTATGACTACTTGATTGGTATGGATTGGCTAGAAAATCATCGTGTTATTTTAGATTGTTATAACAAGGTGTTCACATGTCTTGATGAAGAAGGGAATTCAAGGACAGTGCAAGGTATTCCAAGACCTATATCCATCTGAGAGATTTCATCATTGCAGCTGAAAAAGAAGTTTTAGAAAAGGGTGTCAGATATATGAAACCCGTATGGAAGAGCCAATGAATGATAATGATCCAATTCTTGAATATTATTCAGTCTTGAAAGAGTATTAATATGTGTTTTAGGATTTTCCAGGATTTCCACCAAAGAGAGATATATATATCGCAATTGACTTAATACCTAGAGTTGTTCCATTATCTAAGACTCCCTATAGAATGAGCACTCCATAGCTAAAAGAGTTGCAAATTCAACTACAAAATTTGTTAAAGAAAGGGTACATACACCCAATTTTTTCTCCTTGGGGTTCTCAAATTCTTTTTGTCAAGAAGAAAGACGAAACACTGAGGTTATGTATTGACTTCAGACAGCTGAACAAGGTTACAATAAAGAATAACTATCCTTTTCCAAGGATTGATGATCTGTTTGATCAGTTGAAAGGAGAAAATATATTCTCCAAGATTGAATTGAGGTCAGGCTATCATCAAGTGAGAATCAAAGAAGAAGACACTGACAAAACAACCTCTGGGTCAAGGTATGGATACTATGAATTTGTGGTGGTGCCTTTTGGATTGACAAATGCATCAGATACATTTATGTTTTTTATGAATGGGGTGTTCAAATATTTCCCAGATAAGTATGTAATTGTATTCTTGGATGATATTCTTATCTATTCCAAGACAGAATAAGAGCATGAGAGAAATTTTAGGATGGTGCTATAAGTGTTAAGAGAACACCAATTGTATGCCAAGTTAAGTAAATGCACTTTATATCAAGAGAAGATCCATTATTTGGGTTACATTGCTTTAGAATATGGCATAGCAGTGGATCCAGAAAATATTGAAGCAATCAAGAGTTGACCAACGCCAACAAACATTTCGAAGGTTAGATCACTTATGGGTCTAGCTGGTTATTATGGGATATTTGTTGCAAGATTCTCCAAAATCGCACACCTAGTAACATCTTTGAAAAAGAAAGGAGTAAATTTTGAATGGAGTGATAAATGTGAAGAAAATCTCCAATTCTTGAAGGATTTGTTAATCAGTGCACCTATTTTAAAATTTGTAGATCCAGATGAGGATTTTGTTATGTGCACAGATGCATGCAAGGAAGGGATCGTTGGGGTCCTTATACAAAATGGACATGTAATTTGTTATGAGCCCACAAAATTGAAGGAATATGAAATTAATTATGCTACACGTGACTTAGAGTTGGTAGCCATAGTATGTGTCTTAAGAATGTGGAGGCATTACCTCATGGGAAGAAAAATTGAATTAAGGACACACCATAGTGGTCTAAAATATTTGTTTGAACAACCAACACTAAATGCTAGACAAACTAGATGGATGGAATTTGTTAGTGAATATAACTTTGATATCAAGAACATAAAAGGAAAATATAACAAGGTGGTTGATGTACTCGACAGAAGGGTGCATAAAATGCATGCTACAACCATTACTATATACAGGATAGATTGAAATGATAGAATTCTAGAGGCTATAACTACAGATCAACATTATGTGTAAGTTAAAGAAAGCTTACAACATAATGACATAGAACAGAAATATAAGGATTATAAGATGAAAGATGATGGAATCCTCTTATTTCGGAATATATTTTATGTTCCCAATTCTCAGGAATTGAGAAATTTAGTCTTAAATGGGATGAATAATGCGCCATAAGTTGGACATCCAAGATATCATAAAACTATTACAGTTGTAAGAGGCCAATATTTTTTTCATGGTATGAAGAAATATGTCACTAATTATTTGGCTAGATGCATGGAATGTCAGAAGGTAAAGGATGAGCATAGACATTCAGTGGGATTGTTGTATCCATTGCCCATTCCTGAATGAAAATGGGAAGTTGTTACTATTGATTTCATTACTAAATTACCAAGGAAAACCAGGAAACATGATTCATCATGGTAGTGGTGGACAAACTCACAAAGGTTGCACATTTCATTCCAGTAAAATCCACTCATAAGAAAACCAATATTGCATAAATTTACATGAGAGAAATTGCTAGGCTACATGGTGGGCCTAAGAAAATAGTGTCGGATCGAGATCCCGAGTTCACTTCCAATTTTTGGAGGGGGTTGTTTAAGGGATTTGGGACAAATTTAAGTTTCAATACAACATATCACCAAAGTCAAATGGCCAGATAGAAATAATTAATCAAATAATTGAATATATGTTGAGAATATATGTATTGGACAAGCCTTCTAAGTGGGAAGACTATATCCATTTAGTTGATTTTTTATACAACATTGGGCATCAGGAATCATTGAAGATGAGCCTGTTTGAAGCCTTGTATAGTATAAAATGCAACACACTAGTAAGTTGGGATAACCCAACAGACAATGCTGTGATTGGACCAAAATTGTTAAAGGAAATGGAAGAACAGATGGTAAAAATCAGGCAGAATTTAAAAGTTGCACAAGATCGGCAGAAGATTTATGTTGATAGAAAGAGAAAAAATAGAGAATTCAAAGGGGGAGAGCATGTTTTTTTTAAAGATAAAGCTAAGAGAAGCTCACTGAAATTGGCAAGTTTCCCAAAATTGGCAGTGATATATTATGGGCCTCTTGAGGTCTTAGAAAAGATAGGACTAGTTGCATACATGCTAGCATTACCTGCATCAATTAGAATTCATAATGTGTTCCATGTGTATTTATTAAAAACGTATGTACTTGATCCTAACCATTTGATTGATTGGAAAGTGATCCAGGGTGAACACGAAGGGAATTTATGGGTGGAACCGATGCACATCTTGGATCAGAAAGTCAAAGTGCTCAGGAAAAAATCCATAGGCTAGGTAAAGGTTCAATGGACCTATTACGGTCCTGAAGATGCTATATGGGAGCACAAGGAAGCCATGCAGGAAGCATACCTATAAATGTTTCCAAATTTTGAAGAAAACTAAATGTACATTTCTACATAAGCGAATGAACATTCCAATTTGGCAATTTAATTTCCTGGAGCCACAAATCTAATATTCATGTCCAACCAATGAGGGGTTGAGGGGAAAAGGGAGTTTTTGGTTGGAATTGTTATGTGAGTCATTTAGTTGTGTAATTATCAAGTATTTTGATGTAATGTTTTATATATGTCAATGTGTAAACTGTATGGTTATGTGCACTAAGGATAGTGCAGTTTGTAGGGGAATGTAACATCCCCAATTTCAAAACCCAAACTAGTGATGTGTATTGTAAATATAGTATGTGGTCAAGATCCAAGTGATGCATATTGTAAATGTGATGTATGGTTGGGATCCAATATGTAAACGATGTAAATTGAAATATAATGAATGAAACATATAACCAGCTACAGATGGACATGGATGGAGATTTGGGGGATAAGTATCCATAACAGAGGGTAGGGTTCCAAAGGGGGATGGGGGGATTTACCCATATCTATTAAAGAAAAAACCATTACTTATTTCCTTCTAAATTGTCCTTACCATGAACCTTTCATTAGTTGTTGAGTGTTCTAGAGCCCAATCATTGAATTCATGTAAGAGGGTTGGTGTGAGAGTCACTTCCCATAGTTTTTTAGAGCAAAAGGGATAAGTACAATCATCTTGGGGAAGAGTGAAAGTCAAGCAAGCAATATAAAGAGAGGAAATTTGTATGGGTAGGAGACCATATTTTGCACATTCACGTTTTTTCATAGAGAGCTTCTTTTTACATGGAATTTTCTGGCCAGCAATGGAGTTCTAAGTGTGGGATCTTGAAGACAACTATTGTGGACATGTTTGGATACTATTTGGAGATGTAATATCATGAATAAATAGGTTGTGTGTCTGGGAGTGAATTTCTTCTCGAAATTCACCGAAGAAGTGTTTTGTTGTTGGGAGAATTTATGTTTGCAATTGTAGAATTCCTGAGCTACAATCAAGTAAAATTCATGTCCAACCTATGCTGGAATCCCTAGAGGGAAGTGGAAATTCCTGAGGGACTGTGAGCACTAAAGGGGGATTCCATCCCTTGGGTTGTGTTAGGACCCAGAAATGTCCCTTTTTCATCACATATTTTGCCTATTCAACCTTATCATCTCTAAGCTAATGCCTACTATAATGCGTGCTAAGACCTTTTTTTCCCAAGGTATGAATCATTTATCTTGCTTTTATATTTTCATTTACTTAGCATGTTTGATTGGTAACGTTCACATGTTTTACCCATAAAATTATTCAACTAATGATCGAAATGAATAGAACAGCCAAGTCTTAAAGAATGGTCATTGTTGTTACACCCATTGTTACAACTATGCGCTAATCTTGGAAGCTGTTACAGCTATGTGCCAATCTTGGAAGTTGTTACAGCTATGCACCAATCTTGGAAGTTGTTACAACTATGCACCAATCCTGGAAGTTGTTACATGACTTCTGCAATAGGTGCCACTAATTCTGTTGTTACATGACTGCTGCAACAAATGCCACAGATCCTGAAAGCTGCTACACCTACTGTTACATGTTTCAACTTATAAGATTAGTTCTAGATCTTGTATTAATGATATCATATGAACAGCTTGAGAATCGGGCATTCTCAAGGCTGTTCTTATTTTGTTTTAACTGAATGACTCTGACTTTAAATAACAGAGCTTTTGTAATCAGAGGGACAGATTCTGACTGTGAGAAAGTGAAGTGAAGTAAATCTTATTGTACACAACATTTTGGCAAATCAATAGAAGAGTGGATTGAATTTCTTTAGCAGACTGTAGCCTATTTCTTTGAGAGGATTTATTAAGAAGGAAAGGGCCCACCTTCCTCACAGATTCCCCTCTGTTTTGAATTCCAGCATAGTTGTTTTAATGTGAATGGTTTATCTGTTAAACAATTCTAGAATACAGTTGTTGTTACAGTCTAGTTCCTTCCTGTTAGATGCGCATAAATCTGTCTCATGAGAATTAAAATTCAATTGTTGAACACTATTGGAGAACTGCTTTCCCTTTTTCTGCATTAGATTAAAATCTTGTTTTCAAGTAAAAGAAAATAAAAGTGTGGATTACTTTCTTGCAATAAGTAGATTTATTTCTGCAATTAGTAAAGAACTTCTTCTTGCAAAAGTAAAATAGAAAGTTATATTAGAGTAGGTAATCCAGACTTCTTATACATTCATCGGTTTAGATTTCAATTTTGTATAACTCCAACTGTGTCAGCATAATTGTGTTAGTAATAAAAAAAAATTATTTTTCCCTACTACAATTAGATTAGTGTTTCTTCCATAATCTAGCATAGACTGTGCACAATTATCTTGAAATAACATACTTCCCTGGGTTGACAATTTATATTGAACACCTTAATTTTCTATTCATTTAGACAATTAAAGTGCCCAACATTTTGGCGCCGTTGTCAAGGAAGATAATTATAGATTTTTGTAAGAACATTAGTTTTATTTTTCTTAAGGAATGATTAGTCTGCATGAATCGAGGAACACGAGGACGTATTCCCCAAAATACTAACCCTACAGGTACCAGAGGATGTGGAGGAAGAAATCCTACACTAGGAAGGAAAACATTTGTTGATGAAATAATAGCCAGAGTTGATTCTTCTTCAAGATCTATTTTTCACCCTGCAAATCCTCCAAGAAGACGTAATCTTCAGTCATCAGAACTACCCCTTCTTGAAACATCGTTTTCATCAAGGGCTAGAGCTGAAGCTGAAGTCGAAGTTGAATATTTTTCACCAACAAATCAACAAACAACACTGGAGAACATTGACGATCAAGGAAGTATAGTTCGAAACAGAGAAAATCTAGAAGAAGCGGTTTATCAGATCAACGGTCGGATAGTCACTAAAGAAGAGTGGGATGTTTTTCATATTGAGTGGAGAGAAAGAGAACATATGGAAAATCAAGGGGATAATGAAGAAGAGTTCCACCAAGAGAACCCACAAAACAACGAAGATCAGGTAAACAATGAAAATACTATCTCTACCCTGGCTTTTCCTATTTCTGATGTTCCCACACAAGGGATGGCTCCTATGAAAAACATACCTCTCTCAGCTCTGCCAAATTTTCATGGATTGTCTACTAAGGATCTGGATGATTTTTTATTTGAATTTGACATTTTCTGTAGAAGCTATGACTACACTACCACTGCACAAAAGCTTAAACTATTTCCAGCTACATTGAAGGGTAATGCGTTAAGATGGTTTATGAGCCTAGGAGGAGAGAACATTTCAACATGAGTACAGATGAGGCAACTTTTCCTGAACAAGTACCAAGACTACTACCGAACAAGAGAACAAAGGGAGGAATTGTTCAAAATGTCTCAGAAGGAGGATGAGACCCTTGAAGATTTTGTGGAACGACTCCAGTATAATCTACAAAGGTCTAGACATTTGGATGTAAGTAAAGACATTTTAAAATTTATTTTTCTAAAAGGAGTTAGAGAAGATTGTTTAGATATATTGAATATGCTTGGAAAAGGAGATATATCTAAGGAATCCTATGAGGACATTGTAGACCTCTGTAAAAGATGTTCTCGAGGATCTACAAAGAATGGGTCAACTACCAAGGATACCACTTTTTCAAGGGTACAGAAATCAGCCAATGGAGGAGAAACAAGAGAAGAAATAGGTAATCTGTTAGAAAATTTCAAAATAGAGATGATTAACTCTTTTTCTTCACAAATTGACACCTTGCAGATCAAGCAGAATTAGAGAAAGCATTGTGCATTTTTTGTCCGAAATGCAGAAAGAAACATCCACCAAGGGAGTTCTCATTGAACAGTGTCCAGGTATGTCTTATTTTTGAATTAGATCATGCTATTGACCAATGTCCCTCTCTACCAGGAGTAAAAGAATCAATGAAGGAAACTAATGAGGAAGCAGAGGCTGCCTATCTAATTACACAAAGGAGACAATGGAAGCCAAGAGTTCAAGGCATGAACTCTCAATTCTCTCCTGCAGCACTTAATTATTGGAACAATCAGCCACTATATGGCCAGATGAATGCTCCCCCTCCACATCATATGTCAACCCATTATCAATATACCAATGCATGGTTACCTATGCCCCATCAACAAAATAATCATGGACAATGGAACCCATATTGGAGAGGCCCTCAACAACAACTCAGTTATTAGAACCACCACCAACCGAACCCCTATCAACAACAGTTCCAACCCCAGTACCAACAAAAATAGCTGTAGTTACCCCCAAATGCCCCACTGAAAAATCCTCCTTTACGACCTCGGATGCCTGTGCAACCTAACCCAAACACAAATAATAAGGCCATTCGGAACATAGATATACACAATGTGCCAGCCTTGTCTATTACTCCTATCCCTTGTGATGAAATCAAATTAAGATCAGGGAGAATAGTCGAGCCAATAATTGAAGATTCTCCATCTTCAAAGTTAGACAAGAAATCAGGGGAAAGACCATCTACTGATATAGAATAAATTGACCAACCTATAATAGAGTCAGCAGACCCACCATTCCCTGAGAGGCTGACAATTACCAAACCTGTGGAATTACCATCCTTCAATCTCTTAGGAGAATTGCAAAATCTGCACGTTAATATTCCACTATTGCAAGCGATCAGAGATGTCCCTATTTATGACAAGACCGTAAGAGATCTCTATATAAAAAGACCTGGAAGAAAACCCAGGGATCCCCTCACAGTGCATGTAGTGGGGGATTTTTCTGAACTGATGTTAGGCAAAACCCCACCTCTTAAATATGGCGACCCAGGAAACCCTACAGTCACTGTCAAAATTGGACAGGCATCTATCCCCCATGTGCTAGTCAACTTAGGGGTGGCAATTAACATCATGCCAATAGAAACTACACAATTGTTGCAAATCAGAACACAAGTCTAACCTACTCCTATAGTTCTCAAATTATCTAATCATTCTACGATCAAACCAGAAGGAGTAATAGATGATTTAGTCATTTCCATGGATTCATGGGAGTATCCTACTGATTTTTTCGTTTTGCAACCCAAAAACCGTCTGGGGGGCCACCCTCTAATTCTGGGAAGACCATGGTTAGGTACAACTGATTCTTTCATTGGTTGTAGATCTGGTTCCATGACCATCTTTGATGGTTATAACACAAAAAAACTGACCCTGTATCCTCATGCTACACCTAGTGCCGAACCTGAAAATTCTTTATGGATGGACACTGAGGATGAAAGTTCTCTGCCTGTGATAACCATAGGAAAAGCCTTGAGTTTCAAAGATGAGACAGAGGAAAAATTAATCAATTGCTTTATCTATGAATCCTATGTTGTTACACGGAAGACGCACCATCGATTGATTAGAGTCTTCGACCCCATTATCCAGGAAGACATGAGCTCGGAAATGTTCTCAGAAACCACTAAAAATCAAAATGATTCAGTTGTAACAACAACCACTGTAACAGAAAATGTTGTAACAGTAGATGATGAAACAACTGAATTGTTTCCTAAAGTCGGTTCCAAGAGCATCGTTGTAGAAATTGAACCTGGAAAAACCATGAACATCAATCCCGATCTATACACTGCTAAAACTCGTCGATTGATGAAATTACTGATTGAACATAAAGAAGCATTTTCCTGGGATTACATGGATATGAAAGGAATTTCCTCTGAACTATGTACCCACCATATATACATTAAAGAAGAATTTTGACCCATTCACCAACCCCAAAGGAGGATGAATCCAAACCTTAAAGAAATTGTTAAAGAGGAACTCTAGAAACTTCTCAATGCTAATTTCATTTACCCTATATCAAACAGTGAGTGGGTCTCACCATTGGTTATTGTTACTAAAAAGAATGGGAAATGGAGAGTCTGTGTAGACTATAGAGCCCTGAATAAAGCCACGCAGAAGGATCATTTCCCTCTACCATTTATTGATCAGGTACTAGACAACCTAGCCGAGAAAACATTTTTCTCTTTCTTCAATGGATTCAGTGGCTATAACCAGATAAAAATTGCTCCACGGGACCAAGATAAGACCACTTTTACCAGCCCTTGGGGTACATTTGCTTACAAGGTTCTCCCATTTGGCTTGTGTAATGCACCATCCACCTTCCAGAGAGTTGTAATTGGTATTTTTTCCGATATGGTGAATGACTATATGGAGATATTCATGGATGACTTTACACCTTATGGCATTGATTTAGATGCAACCTTGGATAATATGGAAAAATTGCTCAAAATATGTATACAGTCTCATCTTTCTTTAAATACACAAAATTGCCATATGATGATGAGCGAGGGAGTAGTGTTGGGACACTTCATTTCTTATGCAGGAATTCAGGTAGACCTAGCCAAAATCCAGGTAATTTTGGATATTCCAACTTTGTTAACTCAGAAAGAGGTAAGAATTTTTTTAGGGCATGCTGGCTATTACAGAAGATTCATTAAAAAAAATTCCAAACTAGCTTCCCCCTTGTTTTTTCTATTAACAAAATATGTTGACTTTCGTTGGACTCACAACTATGAATTTTCTTTTATAGATCTAAAACAGAAATTGTCCACAGCTCCCATTTTGAGAGGGCCTAATTGGGCTCTTCCGTTTCACATTTCTTCAGATGCCTCAGATAATGCAATCGGTGCAGTACTAGGGCAATAGGAAGACAAAGAGCCCTATGCTATCTACTATATCATCAAGAACATGGCTCCTACTGAATTAAATTATACAGTTACTAAAAGAGAATTCTTAGCAGTAGTTTATGCAATCAATAAATTCAGGCATTACGTCATTGGATATCCTACTTTTATTCATACTGATCATACAACAATAAATATCTGATGAATAAACCTATCACTAATGCCCGAGTAACAAGATGGTTGTTACTACTACAAGAATTTGACATCACTATAGTAGATATACCAGGAAAAGAAAATGTGGCTGTTGATTTTCTCTCAAGATTACATATAAATGATGATAATTTACCTGTTGATGATTCCTTTCCAAATGAACATTTTTTTGCAGTATCTGCTCACTCACCTTGGTATGCAGACATTGGTAATTACTTGGTTGCAGGGAATGTACCTCCCCATTTATCTCCTCGAGAAAGAAGGAAGATTATTCAAAAGACTGTTCAGTATAGTTGGATAGGAGGATGCCTTTTCTACATAGAACTGGATCAGGAAATCAGGAGATGTGTAAGGGATAATGAAGTGTATGATCTATTGAAGGCTTTCCATGATGGCCCTTGTGGGGGTCATTTTGCTGATAAAAGGACCAGGCATAAAATTTTAAGGATGGGCTATTTTTGGCCCACCATATTTCAAGATGCCAAGAAATACGTTCAAACTTGTGACAGTTGTCAACGAATGGGTCAGCCAAATCATAGGGATGAGATGCCTCTCCAGCCTCAGGTAGTGTTAGAGCCTTTTGAGAGATGGGCCATGGATTTCATAGGGCCCATTAACCCACCTTATAATCAAAAAGTATATATATTGGTATGTATAGATTGCATGATTAAGTGGGTCGAGGCGAAAGCACTCATTAGGGCCTCAGAAGAATCTGTCTTAGCGTTTCTATTCGAAGATATTTTTTTTAGGTTTGGAGTTCCCAGAAAATTAATAACCGATGGAGGACCCCCTTTCACATCACATAAAATTGAAGTCCTACTCAGTAAATATCATGTTTTACATAGAATAGCTTCTTCATACCATCCACAAGGCAATGGACAGGTGGAAAGTACTAACAAATTTATCGAATCCATTCTTACTAAAACATTGAGAGAACATTGTTGGGATTGGACAGAAAAATTGCATGAAGCTCTATGGGCTTACCAAACTACTTGGAGAAACACAGCTGGTTTTTTTCCTTACGAGATGGTATATGGAAAAAGCCTTGTTTTTCCCATTGAATTTGAAATCAAAACCTTAAGAACTCCATCAGTAGTCAACCTTGACTTGACTATGGCATAGAAGGCTAGACTGCAGTAGCTCAATGATCTTGATGAAAAGCGTTTGGACGTTATTCATCAAACCTAGGTGATTCAACAATAGAGAACAAAATGGCATGGCCAAGTCATCAAGAAGAAATCATTTCCGAAAGGAGATTGGGCTCTATTGTATGATTCGCGCTTTAAATAATTTCAGGGTAAGCTGCGTACACGATGGCTAGGACCTTATGAGGTAGACACTATTTTTCCCAATGGGACAGTCAGATTGATCACTATTGATGGATTTGATACATAGTTACATGCAAATGGTCATCGCCTGCACCTGTATCAGCGTCCACTGTCCAAGGCAGAATTCAAATCTAGATGTTCAGTCGATACAGGTTATCAATTCTTAAAAGGAATGGAGCTTGCTCCTTCCCTTTCTCAACCTTAGGACTTATTTTTCTCAGACCTTGTATATAAATAAACTTGACAAAATTTAAATTTCTTTGTTTTTGTTTGATAGTGTTTACTATGCTAATAAATTTAGCCTTGAAGGGTATCAGGCAGTTTTTGTGTGTGCAGGTGAATTGATGAACAGCAGGGATGAATACAGAAAAGGCGGCAAACGATTAATTGATGGAAGTTGAAAAACTTCCTAAAAACTAAGTGATGCAGAGTTCGGTCGATTTTTCTGTTGTTACACCCTTTTCTGACAAATTGGTCGATTTCCATGCTATTACACCCATTTCAGACAAATTGGTCGATTTCCTCTTGTTACACCATTTTCCAACAAATTGGTCGATTTCCATGTTGTTACACCCATTTCAGACAAATTGGTCGATTTCCTGTTGTTACACCCTTTTCTGACAAATTGGTCGATTTCCTCCTGTTACACCCTTTTCCGACAAGTTGGCCATTTTCCCTACTACTACACCATGGTCTCTTTTCACGCGGTTACACCATTTTCTTTTCCGACCATCTCATTTGATGTTACACATACCTCTGCCATTTTGGCCGAAGTACCTACTGATACACTGATCATTGTTATTCTTTCTTGCCACTTCACTCTTTCGTTTTCGCATTTCTGCCAAATACTGCTACTCTAGCTCTACACTCTTTACATGGTGTGGCACCGCTAGTTTGTTCATACTGCAACTATGTTTTTCCGCCTTCTCTAAGCGAAAGTTCTATTTCATCATTACTTGACTTCACATCCGGCGACTTCCAACTGATTATCTCCAGAAAGGACTCCATATCTGTTGTAGTTGTCATATCGTCGTTTCTCACATTATCCTTCATCATGTCAGCTATTCCATGCAACTCATATGGCGGTTGGATAGCACGATCACTCTAACAGACAATTATGTGCGGTAAGATATGAGGTACGTGACTAATCTTACATGTTAAAGTAATGGATATATAAAAGTATGCTTTCCCATTTTCTCACCATTTGTGCTAAATTGATCCACCTAGAGCCAATCTGATTAGTTGGGGGGGGGGGATCCAAATCTATCTGTCCAAACGGTATTTTATACTCACCTTCACCACCTTTTCGACCACACTTCTTTTTGCTGAGACACTATATTCTACATGCAAACCACATCGAACTGGCTATGTTTCTGGTTTAGGTGCTAGTCTCTCCTCCTACGTGCTTGTTAGACTCTCAAACAACATCATGGGAGGATAAATTGGGAGGTATGAGCCTGCAAATTTGGACACTTTGTTTTTACACCCAGAGGCCTACCAAATATTTCTCCAAGCCAGATGGATATCGTATTTTAAGAAGCTGCAGGGATTTAATGAGGATGAGGTATTGGAGTTTAGTCAAAATCTCACCGACGGATATTCAATAGTGAATGGGGTAAGGATTCCATTATCAGAATAAATCATTGTTTCTATCACAGGGTTGCCAACAACAGGAGACTGGTGGTTTAACCGAAAAACACATCTTCTGGATGCTCAGAAATCTTTCCTCGCCAACAATGAGAAAATTCAGACAAAAGGTCGAGGTGCGGATGTCAATTCCTTACCAGAGCCATGGGGGAAATTTGCAGAGTTTGTCAAAAGGTTGATTACCTACGAAGGTAGGTACCAAGTTGTTTATTTTTTTGATTTCATCTTATTATCACATCAGCGACATCAGAAATTCATAAACATTCCTTATTTTCTCCTCCATTCATTGAAAAACATGGATCATTTTGTAAACAAATCCAAAAACCCCAAGAACTGTTTTTCTAATCATAGACTCATTGGACTATTAATTCAAAAAGGTATGGGCATTTCTAATAACCCATTACCTGATGTAGTAGACCAGCCACCTTCTATACCTGCAGATATGCTTGGACCTCTTCCTGAGTCTCTGCCCCTGGCTGCAATAGCAGTCCAAACCCCTATTGGCATTGCCCGTAAGATGACCCAGAGAAGTAAACGCACAACCCGCGGCCATCCTAGAACCAACCAGACAAGCCTTGATGGAGGTGAATTGACACATCCTGTAGTTTTGATTTCTCAAAATGAGGAACAACCAGCTACTACACTGAGCCATGCATCCCAACCCTTGGCCAGGACAAATGTTATTGAAAAATTACCCCCTGAACCTAAACAGAGAACCCCTGTTACTATATCTGGATCACCTAGAAAGTGCACAAGGTCAGAATAGTCCACTGCAATAGCAAGTCTGACTACCCCTTCTATTGTTGCACCGACGGAGCCACCTATTGCTGCAACAATTGTTCCAAGCCCTACTATCGTTGTCGGTATATTATCTCAAAAAAGAAAACTTCCATTCAAGGGAAAATGTCAGAAAGACCTTGACCCAATTATATCAGCAGCAACTCAAACATCTTCTTTTGTTGTGACAGAGAACTCTACAGAGATACGTATACCAGGTTTTACTTTGTGCCCAAAACTGCAAGCAACTATTCTCTCAATTCAAACTGAATGTACTCCAATCGCACCAGAATCATCGGCTCCGCCTGATGATTCTATGCATCATACATCAAGTAACGATGTCCAGATCATAGTAGACCCAGGTATACCTAAATTTCCTACTTGTGTGGTTGAGGAAGAACAACATGTTCCTCCTCCAGCAATGAAGAAGAAAGCCTCTGCTTTTGTTTCTATTTTACCTAGGAGAAAAACCATGTCTACCAGCTTTGCGGAAGCAACAATTGGATGGAAAGATATGGAACAGGCTATTCCTATTATTCATCCATTATCCTCTACGATTGATGAAGAGACTATCACACAAAAACCAATCTCTTCCAGTGAACTAAGAGTGCCAGTAGACACAGCTGCAAACAATGGGACTGGTATACAAGAACAAGTCAAGCAGGATGAAGTTGTTCCACAAGAACCAGCTTTCCAAGATGAGACTTTTCCACAAGAAGAAGTCATGACAGACCCAGCTGTTACACAAGAAATAGCTATTCCACCAGAAACAACTATTGACAGTATAATTGCTCCACAAGAACCAGTTACAAATAATGTTGAGGATGTACCACTTGCCCAACTATTTGCCCAAATTGAGAGAAAGATAAGGACTACAAAAAACTCCAAAATTACTGCACTCATAATAGAAAATGAAAGCCTCAAAGCAGAGTTACATACCCTAAAACAAGAATTGGAGATCACTCGACAGAAGAATCCATAAGGGATTACTTTGGACATCCTAGCATTGACAAAAGCTGTTATGGACAGAAATAAAGAACTCATGTACTTTGAGTGTGGAAACATATACTTTGAGGCAGGTTATAAGATAGTAAAAGTGTCGGTTGCTAGAGGACCAACAACTCTCTCAGTCAAGACTGAACATGCACTTACTGCTACACATAGAACAACACAACTGAGGAGATCTCAACATCATAAGGCAGTTGTTGGTTTACCATCATCTTTCAAACAAGAACCTATGTTTCCCTCACGAGTTGTTAGTCAAGCAACTCAAACTGATTTTGTTCTTCAAGACAAAGCAACTCAGACAGATTGTTGACACCGTAGATTTTCTTTTTAACACAACATTTTTCCATACAGGCACTTATCAATTTATTTTAGCAGTTTTTCACTGGAGGAGTCAGTTCCCTAATCCAGCTACAAAGTAAGGTTTGAATGTGTTTTGCATGAGGACATGGAATGTCTTCAATTGGGGGGCATGTTAGGACCCAGAAATGTCCCTTTTTCATCACATCTTTTTCCTATTCAACCTTATCATCTCTAAGATAATGCCTACTATAATGCGTGCTAAGAACTTTTTTTCCCAAGGTATGAATCATTTATCTTGATTTTATATTTTCATTTACTTAGCATGTTTTATTGGTAACGTTCACATGTTTTACCCATAAAATGATTCAACTGATGACATAAATGAATAGAGCAACCAAGTCTTGAAGAATGGTCGTTGTTGTTACACCAGTTGTTACAGCTATGCACCAATATTGGAAGTTGTTACATCTATGCGCCAATCTTGGAAGTTGTTACATCTATGCGCCAATCCTGGAAGTTGTTACATGACTTCTGTAACAGGTTCCACTGATTCTACTATTACACAATTGCTGCAACAAATGCCACTGATCCTAAAAGATGCTACACCTACTGTTACATGTTTCAACTTACAACATTAGTTCTAGATATTGTATTAATGATATCATATGAACAGCTTGAGAATCGGGGATTCTCAAGGTTGTTCTGATTTTGTTTTAACGAAATGACTCTGACTTTAAATAGCAGAGATTTTGTAATCAGAGGGACGAATTCTGACTGTGAGAAAGTGAAGTGAAGCTTATTGTACACAACATTTTGGCAAATCAATAGAAGAGTGGATTGAATTTCCTTAGCATACTGTAGCCTATTTCTTTGAGAGGATTCAGTGATAAGGAAAGGGCCCACCTTCCTCACAGATTCCCCTCTGTTTTGAATTCCAGAATAGTTGTTTTAATGTGAATGGTTTATCTGTTAAACAATTATGTTACACATTATTTTCGTCATCCCTATGACCATTAATGATGTAAACCTATCTGTAGTCTTCAAAGGGTTCAATGGCATGAGTTCCTGAAGAAAGAAGGGACAAGAACTTTTCCTGAGAAAAGAAGTTGCATTTTCCTTTATGAAAACCCTATTAAAGATTATTTTCGCATGTTGCACTATGGCTAGGGTGCGAGAATGCCTGATTCTCATAGGCTGCACCATAGCTAGGTTGCAAGAGGTTTGCGGGTTTCTCTATAAGCAAGGTGTGAGAATGCTCATACGTGGAAAAAACGAGCATCTTTTCGATGCTTCTAGAAGGAGAAACTTCCATGGTAAGGTGGCATCCAAATGGTTTGAATCTTACTCGCTTTCATGATTTGGTGGGATCATCCTAACCTCCTCACCTTATCCTCTCAAAGTTATAAAAGGAGAGGAGCTCTCATGGAGAAAGTTGGCTTGGATGAGATTAGCTTTTGGGATTAGCTTGGATTGGATTGAGCTTTGGAAATTGTTAGCTTGGCTAGATGAGCCATTTTGTCAAGATAGATTGTGAATATTATCATATCTATGCTCTTAGAATTCTTAGAGTGGAAGTGTGTGGGGAACGAAGGACAGTTGGAAGGGACCTTACAACATCAAGGCCATGGTTGTAATCTCTCTTTCACATTTAATATGATACATTAATATGATTCTTTCCTATAAAGCTTGTTGTATTTTATTGTATGATTCCTTATCATATACATAGGTTTATTTTGAGTTTATGCTATTATTATCACTTTGGTTCGTTGCATTCTTTTGCAAGATCATCATTGTATGAGTGTTGGAACGGAGCTAGGATGGCAATGGCAAGAGGAAGCGACGTTTAAATGGTATGTCACCTATCCCTCTTTAGTTAGTAAATTTAATATTTAAAACTTAAGGAAAGTGTCATGTTATGGTGTGTTTTGTTCTAGATCTAGGTGGATCTAGGGAGATCAGTTAGTGTCCACACCTACCGATTTATCCAATAACAAAATTGGTGACTCCACTAGGGAATGTATTGTTTCCTAGTTAGTCTAGTTTCCCTTACTTTGATTGCTTGTTTTCTGGTCTCTGAGTCCGTGGGAGATCCATCAAGACTCTTTGGATCTGAAAGTTCACTTAGACTCTTTTTCAATTTTCCAAATTCCTTTTGATTACAAACATTCCCGCACTTCACCTATATACAGCCTGCAAAAACCCTTGATTTTCACACCCTACTATTTAGTCCAGTGCAAACTTCTCGCACCCTACCTGTGTCTAGACTGCGAAAATGCCTAATTTTTGCACTGTACCTCACTACTAGGTTGCGAACTTGTTTGTAAATGTTTTTGGATTGGGTTGTGTTATCTTTTGATGCCCAGTTTTTCTTTGATCAGATGGATTGAACTTTTGGAGCGTATATTGATCTGTTTACAGTCTGCTTGACATTCTTTGAGTTGATTTTAGCCATCTTTGCTTTGTTTGGTTTTGAAGGATTAGTCTCTTGCTTTGAGTGTCTTTCAATTATAAAGCATGTGTTTTCTTTAGAATTGTTTAGGGAAAGATCAGATTAGATAAAATAAAGCACTTATAAAAATTGATTAGATATTTTTTATATTTTCTGGTAGCAAACCTACATTAGATTAGTAGTAGGTCTTTGGAATAGGTGTGAAAGATAACTTTCCAAAGCTGCAAACAAACGTAGTATCTTGTGATAGGGAGAGTTAAATTCACTTTCTACATTTTGTCCTGGGAAGCCCTTCTCACACAAGGATCAATCACAAGGTCACATTAAGACTGGCATAGTTACTCACCCTGCTTTGTTGGCCTTGGTGTAGAGATTTCACGTATTATGGGGGTCACTTGAAGGTATACCCACAATTATGAGTAGAAGCCTTTCGAGTTGATTTCAGGCTAGATACCCTGCCTTTGTGTGCGGATCGGACTGTCGACTATTTCCCCAGGCATCATTGTAGTAATTGGTAACCTTAGTGGCCTATCTCTCTAGGTTCTTTACACGAGGTGACTGTGGAGGGACAAGTCTTCACGGTACCTGGAATCGACGTTGGACAAACTCACTCGGGCTCCTTGGAGGGTATATCCACGATTATGTGTGGGAGCTTGCACCAAGGTGTAAGTTTGTTAAGCAGGTTGTCAAAGTAACTTTTCCACCTGCTCTATCTCAGCCCCTTCTCACTTTGTTCCTGTGATGTTGGATTTCATCACCAACTAGTGTGCTCATTGTGAGAAGGTTTTGTTTTCTTGTTTGCTTACTAGATTTTTAACGTGTGTTGTTTATTTTCCCTAGTGGACTCTATATTGGATATTTATTTTTATGGCGTCAGTTCCTGAAATTACCAATGAATAAACCCCTTCTCTAGGGGAACCTTTTGTTTTTCCTTCCTATGGAAACATTGGTCCTCCTCATATTGCTACTTTGAGCCTTCCAGGTCTCACAATTGGATTACCGGTATGGTTGTTTTCCACTCAGGCAATCCTGAATGCAGTTAGTGCTTCAGTCACAAGCACTTCCCCCCAAGAGCATCAACCTCATGTTGATCCTTCACCTTCTTCTTCACCAGTAAGGTCTTCTTTGCCTTCTTCGCTTGCAAGGTCGCCTTTCGTTTCATCTTCTTCGTTGAGTGAAAGTTTTGAAGCTAGTAACCCAGTGAATAAGAAGAAGAAAAGAAAGATTAAGAAGAAGAAAGATAAACAAGGGTCAAAACCTCCAACCACTTTCAAACATGTTGGAAAACAACTAGTTGTTGTTAATCGTGTTGGGAGTGTTGATGATGTCAAGATTACCCAAACAACTCGTAAGCCCAAGTACCCTTCCAGGATTTGTAAGGGTAGCCATCTTCTTAAGGATTTCCCTGGTCTATCCAAGGTTATAGAAGTATGGTCTACACACCCTGACCAATCCATGTCGTCAACCTCTGAACAACATGATGATGACCTCCCGTCAACTAGTCATGATATCGTTGGGAAGAATAAAAGTAGAGTCAAGTTCTCGTGTATGTTATGAAAAGGGAGTCATCTAACTCACCTTTTCCCTCGTATGGACAAAGCCTCAAAATTACTGGAAGACATGACTTTTTCACAGCCTCAACTTCCAGCTACTTATCATAAGTTTTCTCTCAACCCCCCTGTAGTTGATGGAATGATCACTCTGGACTTTTCATCATTCAATCTGATTGATCATGTTGTCAATCTAGTCACATCCTTAATTGAACCAGTTGACAAAGTGGTCGATCCGATCCCATCTTCGGTCGATCCCACTATCCCTTTAGAGAGTGTTAACAAAGTGGTTGATCTGATCCCATCCTCGGTCGATCCCACTCTCCCGTTAAAGAGTGAAACCCAAGCAGTCGATCTGTTTCCACCTATCAACCCCATTCTCCCCTTGGATATTGAAACCCAAGTGGTCATTCTAATCTCGTCATCGATTGATCCTACTCTCCCGCTAGAGAGTAAACCCGATACTACCCATGTTTTTCTCGTTGATACAGACTCTGTCGTGTCGGGGGGTATTCCTCCTTCTCCCATGAAACCCCCTCCAAGTAATGAGGCCATACTTTTTAATTGGGGTGTGCTAACTAGACCTCATCTTCCCTCTCACATTCCTTTCCAGATTACAGTGCAAGTTTGTGTTCGGGACATTCCTCAAATGTTGATAGATGAAGGTGCATCCGTTAGCATTTTGTCCTCTTTTGCTTGGCAAGCTTTGGGTTGTCCTCAGCTTTCCCCAGTTATGCAGAATTTGTTAGCTTTTAACAGAAGAATCAGTCAACCTTTAGGGACCCTTCCTCAGTTTCCTGTAACTTTGGGAGGGAAAACTGTCTTTATTGACGTCATGGTAGTCCAAGACCCCTTGGATTTCACTCTACTCCTTGGGCAAGATTATTTCTATACCATGAAAGATATTGTGTCTACTCTTTTTCATGTGATATCTTTCCATCACGATGGATGATTTGTGACTGTTGATCAACTTTCATTCATCAGCCCTGACTAGATTACCTCCCTAAATGGTTCGTATATGCAGACGGTATCGCCCCCGCCACAAGTCAATTATGTGGCGTTGTCGCCCATGGCTTCAAATTCTAATGACTTAGATCCAGTAGTTGACATGGTGATCTCTTCGATGGGGTTGTTAGAGCCTGATCTCTTTACTCCTTCCGCAACCCTCGATATGTTGTCCTTCCAGAGTGTGTTCCTTTCGTCTAGTGAAGATATCTTGGAATCCATGACCAAGTTTTGGCCCTTGACATGGTATCCTTCCGGAGCATTGTCCTCTTGGAATCCATGATCAAGAAGACTTCGAGGATAGTTTTTGCATCTCTGAGGAAACCTCGTTAAAAAATGAAACAAAGTTCTTTGAGCATAGTTTTCTGCTTTCAATCTCATTAAAAAATGAACCCAGCTCTGAGGATAGTTTTTGCGTCTCTGAGGCAAACTCGTTAAGAAATGAAACATAAGTCTTTAAGCATGTTTTTATGATTTCAACCTTGTTAAAAAATGACACGGAGGTTATGAGCATAGTTCTTTTTTCTGTGTAAATCTCGTTAAAAAAATGAAATAGTTTTCCCCCTCTCTATTTGAGTGAAGTCCTTCGTCTAGTATTTGAAGCTCCATTTCATTGTCCTTTG
>JZKD02S1862765.1:0-20582 GCA_000966675.3 Picea glauca | reverse complement strand
AATAAAAAAATCCATGCAATCCTTCTTGGGGAGAATAAATTTTGTGAGAAGATTTGTCCCTAGATTTGCAGGAACAGTAAAACCCCTACAGGACATGATAAAGAAAAATGAAGAATTCAAATGGGGATCTAAAGAAAGAGAACATTTTGATTAAATCAAAGATTAAATATCACAATCTCCTACACTTTTAAGCCCACATTTCAGTCGAGAGTTTATTCTCTACACTTTCACATAGGAATTTCATTTGCAGTTGCTCTAAATTAGAAGAAACATAAAGGTGATGAATTCCCCATGGCCTTTATGAATTATGTTTTGAAAGAAGAAGAATTAAACTACCTAGAAGTGGACAATAAATCCTATGTTGTATTCAAAGTTGTAAAACACGTCAGGTCATTCTTTCTCAAATTGAAGACAAAGTTTATTGTCCCTTATCTCATTGTTAGGAATCTCTTGGTACAAAAGGACCTGGGAGAAAAAAGAGCTAACTGGATAACAACCTTACAAGAATATAACTTGGATATTAAACTTGCCAATATTTTCAAAGTTCAAGGATTATATAAACTGGTTGTTGAATCAACGAGCGATGAAGTACAAGAAGATGCATTGTATTAGGCTCAAGAAATTTTTGAAAAATAATTTTGCTACATCCCTATTAACTCGAACCAATTGTTTTATGAAATTAAATATTATTTAAGACACAGGTCACCCCTGATTATTTAGATCCCAAGAAGAAGAGAGCCCTCAAATTGAAATCATATTAGTATCATCTCATCCAATGCATGTTATGTAGAAACAATTATGATGGTGTTTTTCTAATATGTCTTGAGAAAAAGGATGTTGAAAAGGTATTATATGAACTTCATGATGGACCAGCTAGTGGACACATTAGTGGAGACACGACTACTCAAAAATTCCTTAGAGTTGGCTATTACTAGTCCAATTTTTTCAAATATTCTCATGCATATGCAAGGAAGTACCAACAATGTCAGAAGTCATCCAGGAGAGAAAATAAATCTACATTCCCCCTGCAACCTCTAATTATTGAACGACCATCTCAACAATTGATTCTAGACACGATCGAAGAAATCAATCCTAACTCTTCCCAACTACACAAGTACATCTTAACAACTACTAACTATTTCACCAGATGGAGAAAATAAATTCCCTTTAAGACCTTCAATGAAAATCAGGTGACATCGTTCCTTGAATCGCATATTATCACCAAGTTTTGAATTCCTAAATCATTATTTTTTAATAATTCCAAATACTTTTCTTCTCTGAAATTAACTGAATATTCTCTTGAATGAAACATTAAAGTCAAATATTCATAAAATTACTATCCATAGGGAAATGGGTTGGCAAAGTCAACTAATAAAAACCTCATCATGATTCTCAAGAAAATTGTCAATGACCATTAGGAATTGGCATCTAGTCCTCCAAAACACCCTTTGGGCTGACAGAGTAACCCCCAAGTCGTCTATTGGTCTTTCTTTCATTGTGTCTTTACCATTGTTTGAACTTTCCTTGTGTCTCTTTCAGTCTCGAATAATTTTTTGTTCACCATTCCATACCATCTTCCTCTTTCACAATAGAAACCTAAGGTTGTCTAATAAAATGAATGCACTTACTTGTAAATTCCTTTTCATATTGAAGTAATCAAATTACCTTGTGATCAATGTTTATCTGGATGATTGTTGGTCATACCGAAAAGAGGAGCGGGTTCACCTATGTCAAGAGAAATATTTGAACCTATAAACTCAGCTTGTTTAGGTAGTTCACATCAGTTATCATTAATCGTGTGACCACTCTCATGGAATTCTTATATTTTACTTAAATAATGAAAGGTCCTTGATTTAGGTGTCTTCTGCATAATTCTTGTGATACTCCCTTGAATATCCCTTAATCCAAATATGTTTTTGATTCATGTTTATGGACCCGCAAGGATAAATAACCAAACGAGACTAGAATATCAAAGTAACTCTTGCATCACCCTACTTCTTATTCACCCATATTACAAAAGAAATACATAAATCACATATATAAAAGGTGAATGCAGAAAATCTAAATCTTTAAGAAGTTGAAAACATTATTAACAGTGTGGGAATTACAATAAACCCATCATGGCTATGGATGCTCATTGGTAGTGGGGCCATGCTTGTATGATGCCAAGGAAACTTCATCAGGCTATGGACGCTCGCTGGCAACAAAGCAATGTTGGGAAAGAGACGTTAGGAAAACAATTCAATCTATTAACTGTCAAGAATCACTCCTCTACAGTGTCATTCCAATGTAATCCATGTGGATGTATAGAAAAAATAACAAGATCCCACCAAGTCTCAAACAAATTATGTTGAAAATCACTTGTAACATGTCACTTTTCATCCTTGCTCTCAGGCTAGATGGTGTGGGGTCCATTATTTGTGCACTATTAAAATAATTCTTAAATAAGAAATTGTACACTATTTTGTTCGAGGTCTTTTTATTTTTGAGATTAGAGATAACTGGTCCTCCCCAGTAAGTCACCATTTGTTGTGGCTCACCCCCACAACAACCGCTTTTTGGAGAAAATGGGTTCCCTTGTTCTAAAATTTTTACAATGCACTAATTTTTTCTTCATTGGAAAGGTGTTGACATAGAGACATTATTCTACTACTCATACAATGTACGATCCTATTCTCTTTTGGAAATCCAATCAGTCACAGTCAAATAATGGTCCCATCTACTACACCAATCAACCCTCCTTCCTGATATTTCACTATTTCATACACTTTTTGTAGGCCCCATAAAACTTGTTTGCGTAACCTGCTTGATAAATCCTACTTGCACACTTTTTAGCCTAAATATGGTCAGGATCGGAAAGACTCTCATACTTTTTAAATTCTGACAAAAAACTTTTCGATGGACACATCGGAAAGGGTTCTGTCGGAATCATCTTCGTCAAAATGTTTCTCCTCATGCATAATTCAAGACTCTGATCCTCACACTCTGATAACTCGGGCATACAGAGTTCCCTTCATGTCCCACGTGGAAGCCAATAGACGAAAAAAGATGGAACCAACGTGTACTTAACACCACCATTGCAATGCATCCAATTTTATCATGACCTTATGACGCAACATGTTAGGATTGGCCATCCCTTATTTTAGGATCGTTGTCCTACTTAATTTTATTCATATATTTAAAATGAATCATTCCCCAGAGTATCAAAGGAATATTCCTTCGAAACCATCTCCATCGGGGTTCCAAAGTTCTCTTAACATGGCAGACTCTGAAACATAAAGTATGGCATCATCACATAAATTCTTTTTATTCGTCTACGGTCGGAACGCAAATCCAAGAAAAGAGAATATTCCCTTGAAATCCTACCATCAAAGTCTTCTTAAAATCACATATCGTTAACCTCCAAAGTAACAACTCTGACGGGTCCCACATAGCCCCAAACTTCGCTCATGCCACCTCGACATGTGAATCCATGCAAGAGGGAATATACCTTTGATACCCCTCCTATCAAAGCTTGAATTGATCCATAACACTCTGACCTCATGACTCTGATAGTTGTATTTTCAATTCTAGGCCACTCGACGATGTTGATAGGCATATTTGGGAGATCTACTCTCTTAATTCGCATTAATGACAAAGGTTGTGGTCGGATTTGAAAACGATCCTCATACACAAGTGAGTTATTATACATTTAGGGGGGATTTGATACATATTAATTGGAACTAAACACTCATTTTCCAAACTATCTTCCTCCGTAATTTTGAAAAACTCCCTCTCGGTTTTTATTTTCCCAATGATACTCTCAGACCATTTTCTTATCTCAATTCTAGGTATCAAATATTCTTAGTAAATAGCTTGTTTCATAATAGTTGTCACATTACTTTCCCTGGATTAATTCATGTTTTGAATTGGTGATGCAGGATTTGGCCAATAATTTATCATGGTGAGCTAGAATACCAGGATACCTAAAGGCTATGTCTATTTCTAGTCAGCCTTTATGCCTTAAACATCTTCCTGCCAAGTAGAGGTCTTAGTGACGGACACCATCCATCACACAGGTGAATACCAAAGTCCTGGATACGATGAAATCTACAGGATGTTCAACACTTGAGATTTTCCTCCATAGGATGAGAACATGGAAGTATACCAAAAAATCTAAAAAAGTAGCATCCATCTAGTTGTTTCTTGGCCAACACTTTTTCCCTACAATGAGGAAGCATAGTGGTGTTTCAAATAGTTTGACCCGAACACTACAACTATCATGAGAAATTAGGGAAGGCGAGTAGCATCCCTAAGACACAAGGAAATCGGCCCAAGCACCACTTACCCATTCCCACATGTGCTCTCAATGAGTTGGTCTTGAAAGGTTTCATTCAAGGTAACAAAGGGCCATCTAAGCTAATGAAACATTGGTGGGTGGATGAGGATGAGACACTTAAACAAGGAAAAAAATCAGTCCCCAGTCATAAAATCAAAGAAACTTACAAATTGTTAGCCGCTATGCTGAGTCGGTTGTATGGTGAGGAGAAAAGCACACATTTTCAGACAGATTGACTGCCACTAGCCCATACTATCATGAAAATTGGACAAGTGTTCAACTGGGCCAACATCTTGACTTTCAACATCTGTCTCCACATGAAAAACATTCCAGGTATGAGAAAACCATATTTTTATATGTTATCCTACTTAATTGATGCCATTTGTTCCTCGGTGCAATTTCTTGACCTCATGTGGAACTGGGACCAGAACCAACCCCCTTATATTTGTGTTCTTCTATGAGTTATGGAGTATACATTACATAAGACACTTTTATGAAATCTGTAACCTTTTCCTCACCCCTCTACACATTGTACTTTTTAGGTTCCCAAGACACATGATTTCCTTTGAGGCTAGGACTGGGATGAAAGGAATAGTTTACTGATAATTTTTCAAATATTACTCCTACATTAGGGTCTATGGAACCACTGAATTCCCACACCTTCTACCCTACTTTGACCCAAGTCATTTATTAATGAGGGAAATTTCATACCAAACCATGGGGAACGGGTCACTTCATTACTTTTGAGTAGCAGCAAAAATATTTTGCATGTGTTTCCAATCCACATAGGAAAATTACACCATTTCCAATGGCCCTCATGCAAGGAAAGAGGTATATTCCCTACAATATGTGTGCCTATGTTTAGGAGATACTAAGGTCCATGACCCTCATGATTTTGTGGTCAGCCACATCAGATTTGTCGGTCTCACTTACTCTAACATCCATGTGGTTGATTTTGAAGAATACAAGTTTAAAGGAATGTTTGTTTATGAAGAGGTTCTACAAAAATTTCTTGGTGATGCTGCCAAAAAGGAAATTGAATATGAACAATTGGAAATGAAGAGGGTAACAATTGATCATTTCGAGAGATTGATATAAGAGAAGAAATACAACGACAATATTAAAGAGCCGGAAAAGTCTAGGAACGAAGAAAACTTAGAACAAAAGATACTCCAGGCTAAGGAGGAGTATCAAAGAAGGCAAGTCGAAGAGGAAAGAATCAAAAGAGAAAATGAACTCAAAGTAGAACAAGATGCCCTCCAAAAGAAAAACGTTGAAGAAGTCGAAGCCAAGAGATTGGATGATGAGGCAGAGGATAAGATATTAGTCGATGAGGAAGAGGCTAAAATAAAATATGATGAGGCCAAGGCTCAAAGGAAGGGAAAAGCATTGTTGACAAAAAAACAATTGAGAAAAACTCTGAGCACCCATTCAACGCCCAATCTAGGTATTGTAAATGTTCCACCTCAAGACTTCACCCCACCCTAATGCCATTTCGAGGGATTCCTCTCTCTCATCACAAGCTTTGAATTTTGAAGGCATTGTAGTGGCTATCAGAGACTATTATTATGATGATATGATGAAGAGTATCGATAAGAGGTCAAATAAAAGAAAAAGAGGAGAAGTAAGCAAATCTAGGTCATCTGTAGGGAGAGTAGTGGAGTGGAATCTTAGGCCTGACCCAAAATAAAATTTTATTCAGGTGGCATCTTCTCTCCATGATTTCACAGGACTAAATGCCTCATCCATCCTTGAATTGACCAATTCCATAAGCACGACCAAGACCAGGATCACAGAGTTGGAAACCGAATTGATAAATGTAAAATATGATCTCACTTTAGATTTCAAGAAAACCATGAAAGTGGTTGATACTCTCAATGCAAAACAGCTAAACAAAGATCTGTAAACACAAAGAGATGAAATAATGTTGATTTTGAGAGAAAAATGTAGACCCAATGACACACCGATGATAGAGAATTGGAATTGGAAAGACAAAAGCTCAAAATGGACCTGGAAGAGAACATGACATAAACAATCACTACGGACATTATCAAGGCCCAATAATTAGAGCTAAATGAGAAGCTTGCAGCAGAGCAGAAATAATTCCTCAATATGATTAGTAATATACATGCTAGTCAAGATGATCAACTCATGTTGTAGGATAGGTTAATATAAATTCAAGGACAATATCAAGAAGAAAATGAGGCCCTTAATAAAATTCTTAATTGGAATGAAATGCATAGATCACCCCCTACTACACTACCAGTGTATTCTATTGAAGAAAGAATCAGATATCAGGTTTTCTTCGACACTTGGAAACCCTTCATGAGGAATGTATAGGTTACCTAAAGAGAAGCAACTAACATCTGCATGGAGCTATGGAATATCTCAAATGGTCTCATGAAGGAATTTGAAATGAAGCCAACTCTCTCCATCTATGAAGTAAAACCTACCACTACAATAATCCCTGAGGTGGAAGAGCACAAGAAAATTATCCAAGCAAGAATTCAAAGATTAACGCAGAATAAAAACTAATCCATGGAGGAACACTTATTAAGACCTACCCAGATCATAATCAAGATCCAAGTATTTTTTAAAATCACAACGAAGGAATTACAACAAGATGTGTTTGCTAAAGTTTGCACTGGAGAATTAATTGTTGAAATGTCACAATCCAGCAAACTGGAGGACATAATGAAATATTATTCCCTCTGGGAAGAGTATCAAAACCATATGTCGAATGAGAACAACTCGTAATGGTGAAATTTTTGTAACTATCTGAGATGTCTCGTTTCTCTATTTTTGTAATTTTTCTTTCGGATTAGGCATGTGAAGAGTCATTTTTGTAAAATGGCCCAGCACTCATAATTGAATTATCAGAATGTAAAAAGTCTCTCCATATTATAAAGAAGGAGAATTGTCCATAGAGAAGGGATTTTGGTTTTCAGATGTAGTTGAAACTATATTTTTACTACAAGTTTATTTGAACTAGAGACATTTTGGAAGATTGTGGTATTAATGCGTATAAGTGAGACTATTCCAATTTATGCATGTTTACTTCTATAGAGTATGAATGTTGGTTTTATGAATTACTTCTAAATTAATTTTCATATGTTTACAGTTGCCATAATTTTCACTTTTGAGTACGATGACATTGTGATGTAGTTAGTTAATCAACTATTTGTATATAATTGGTTATGTTGTTAGGCTTTCATGTTACTTGTTTATACGAATTACTTCTATACATGTAATACAAATACTTTATTGTACTCATCTTTTAGTTTTCTCCTGATCAAGATAGGTTATCATAGAGTAAACTAGGAGTGAATATTAGGATTGTAATTATTCATCTTAGTTCAGAAGTAGTTCTTTAGAATTTTTATTCATCTGAGAACCTTTGGTTCTCAGAATCATATTTAGATAGTATATTAGTTAGATTGGTAACCAAGACCAAATATGGTCAGAAATGCTATCCCAAATGAGAGTGGGTCTAATTGGTACCTACCATCGGGTGTTCTCCCTCATCTTCTTAGAAGGCCATACGGACCCATCAACAAAACCAATATGGAGTAAATTTGTAGGGATATTTGACCTCCAAGTGGGATATAGGCACCGTGAGTAGTATTTTTTCATTAGAAATCATTGTTGAGGAATAAACATGGTCAAGGAGAAAAAAATGGTCATAAGCCCTAATTGAACCTTAATGATCTTAACCACCATGAATAGTACCTAGAAACTATGACATGAGTCCTCTCCAGGGAGTCTTCGACATATGAGTTGAATATGAGAGCCATTATGAGGTGTTAGGAATCATGGATGGGTCTTGATTCATTGAATATACTTTTGGGTGAGAAAAAAGATCCTCCATCCTTAAACCTTTCTTCTCATGATCAAGTGTCATGGACAAGACCTAGAACCACTACATATGACCTTTGTAGGGTATCATTCTCCTCCAATTGGAATATGGACACCATGACTAGGTTAGTTGTGAACAAAGAATGGGTCTCCAGGTTTAATCAAGTTTAGGGGAAGAAACTAAGGGACTTACAACCTAAATGAATACTCTCAGGCTCAAGAACCATAAACAAAACCTACAACCCATGAATATTCTCAGGCTTTAGTCTTGAATGCATCCTCAAGACAACACATTAGACCCTTGTAGGGTATCTATGGCCTACTAGAGGGATTAAATCACCATGATTAAACCGAAACAAATTCCACAAATAGGAAATAATCTTATATCCACATCGAGAATTGTTCTTAGGTCCATTTTTAGGGTTCTTTATCATTTGAGTGGTATATAGGCACCATGAATAGGTTTTATACACTACAAATGGATCTAAATATTTATACATGGTTAGGAGAGGAAGAAATGGGATTAAGATCCAAATAAACCTTCTCAAGCTCAAGAAACATGGTCAATGGAAGAAAACACTTGGGTCTTAGGCCCTAACATCACTTCTTAAGATTAACCACCATGTACGACACCCAAAAACAACAACACAAGTCCTCTCTAGGGGGGATTTGGCATCAGATTTAGATCTTGACATCATTAAGAGGTTTTACACATCAAATATGGGTCATGGGGCCTTGATCATGGTCTAGGAAGGAAAACAAGTTCCTTTGGATATTATTGAATATTCTCAAGATCGAGAGCCTTGAACAATTCCTTGAACCAACACTTCAATTCTCTGTATGTGTTCTTTGCAATCCTTTAAGTTGGATATGGGTGCCATGAGTAGGTTTTGCACATGCATTGGAAATGGATATTGACACCAAAACATGGTCAAGTGGGGGGGAATAAGGGCCTAAATCCCTAATTGAACCTTCTCAAGCTCAAGCACCATGAGTAACACCTAGAAATTTTGACAAAAACCCTCACTAAGGGATATTTTACCTAGTAGTTGGATATGAGTGCCATTGATATGTTTTATATTATACATATGGGTCTTGAGGCCTTAACCATGGTTTTGGTAGGGAAGAAACAACCTTGATCCCTTGACCATGGTCGTGGGTGAGAAACAACAACCTTAGGCCCTAAACATAGCTTGTCAAGATCAAACACCATGAACACACTAAGACCACCACATGGTACCATGGATGGGTCGTGAGGCCTTGACCATCATTAAATATTGAAAACAATTTCCTTAGGATCTTATTTAATCTTCTCAAAATCAATATCCTTGACTAACTCCTCAATCCAACACACATACGTAGGGGGTTTTTGGCCTCCAAGTGGGAGACATGTTCCATGAGTAGGTTGTGTGCACTAGAAATGAATGTTTAGTTATAAACATGGAAAATGGGAAATAATGTTATTAAGCATTAATTGAGCATTCTTAATCTTAAGAACCATGAATAATACCTAGGAACCATGACATGATCCCTCTATAGGGAGCATTTGGCATCCAAGTTGAATATGGGCACCATTAAGAGGTTTTGGGAATCATGGATGGGTCGCAAGTCCTTGATAGTAGTTAAGGTTGGAAAACATGAGCCTCTCTCCTTAAAAATTGCTTCCTAGGCTCAAGCACCATGGAAAATTCCTTGAACCACTATATCTAACCTCTATAGGTTATTGGCCTATTGCTCACCTCCATGAGTGTTGTAGGTGCCATGACTAAGTTATTTTTCAAACTAGAATGTGTCTCGAGGTACAACCAAGATTATGGGAGGAAAATGAGGGACTCGTACCCTAAATGACACTTCTTGGGATTAATTTCCATGAAAAACACCTACAATCCACAAAGCATTCCCTTTGTTTGGGATCTTTCAACTATGAGTGGTTTTCTAGGGGACATTATGATGTTTTTAGTAAGGATAATGTGTATTTAGGTCTTGAAAATGGTTAGGTATGGATAATAAGGGCCTCAAGCATTTAACAAATCTTCTCTGGATAAGGCATCATGAAAGATCCATTGAAACTCTACATAGTACCTTTCTATGGGATTGTTGGTCGTTAATTGGGATATTTTCATTATTAACTGGTTTTCAAAAATAGTGATGGGTCTAAGGGCCTAGATCATGGTAAAAAGGGGAAACAAGGGCCTTTTGTAGGGAAATGGACCTTCTAGGCCTCAAGAATTGTGAACAAGGCCTCCAACAATGACATGTGCCCTATCTATGGGGTCTTTCACTTCCAAGTGCTATTTAATTAACCATTATGTATTTTTTCACAAAGGGGATGGATCTGGGGGCATTGACTATGACATGGAGAGGAAAATAGGTCCTCTATCCTTAAAATAAGGTTTTAGTGCTAAAGATTTCCTTTTGAAACATGTCAAGGTGAGGGAGTTTTATATGTTTTTATTTTATGCAAACACATCGAGTATGCATTTATATGATTTCAAAAAAATAGGTAGGATTGTCTCCTTTCCTCTATGTGTTGGATGAGTTGGTTTCATTGGTTTTAGCTTCGAAGTGATGAACCCAGTGGTTCAAACTGCATAACAAAATATCCATTCATTTTTTCAAGTCCCTATTATTCTATCCATTATTGACGAGGCTTTTAAATATGGTCCATATCATCATTGATGAAACTACATGCACTTATAGAACTTTGTATGTATATTCCTAACACACGCACACACACACAAAGGAAAAAAATAGTTTTTCTATTTTTTTATTCATTTTCATGTTTATATATATCATAATTATAAAACACATAGGTATTTTGTTCTATCATAACTTTTTGTTACCTCACCTATATGGAAAAGAATTATATGGTGCACAAGAATACACTTAGGCTAACACAGTAAAAAAAAATACAATTTATGTTCAGATCGTCAAACCCATCCTTAAATCTTAGCCTCATAATTGTAGGTCTTCACTAACTTTATTAATTTAATAAATATATATAATTAACATTAAAACTATGAAAAAATAGTGCCAGACGAGAACTAGCTATTATCTATAATTATGTAGATTTATTTCATGAAATTCCATCATTTAGCTACTAAATTGATATCTTAACATAAACATGTGCATTATAGTTTGGAGGAAAAGTAACATTCCACTATTAGAAGAACATGTTTTTTCTAAGTTATACAAATTTTCCATAAATAAAATTTATATATATATATATTATAGAAGGTAATTTGATTTTCGACATTTCATCTTTTTACACCATATCCTAATAAAATGTGCATGTACCTCGAATAATTCCTCCTAGTCAACATATTGTTGTTTTTCTATATTTTGATTGTAACTAACATGTCATGAGAGGGAAGCATTATCTTTCACCAACCCAAGACCAAGTGTTTTTCATCCTCCACTTTCTTAGTGTCGTAAAAATTACATATTAAATCTTTCCACTTTCTTCTTTTTTTTCGAGCAAGAAAAAACCTTATATTCCATAAAAGAAATATACATATTTTTGTCCAAAATCAGACTGTTTGTACCAGGTGTTCTGTTTCTATATCTTTTCTATTTCTTCAATATTATTCTTTCTATTTTCCTTCTATATTACAAAATATGGATAATCTAGATTCTTCATGAATCCTTAGATTACAATACAAATTTCAAAGACAAAGCCTATTCTATTGTCCTCCCAAAAGAAAAACAACATTGTAGGTATAATTTTATGCCTTCCATAAGCTTACCATCATAGAATTCCTGAAAGAAATATGTCCCATCATGAATATCCAGATCATCCTTTTGAAACTTTATCAGTTGCCCCATTCATATCATGGTATACATGATTGCGGGAGAGCAATTCTCACTTGAGATTTGCGCACTACTAAGCATGCCACCATGATATATCCTTTACCATTTAACCAGTCTACCACTATTTTAGAGTCACCAAAAATGTGTACTTTGTAAAAGTTGAGAGAACCAACCATGAATAANAGCATTATCTTTCACCAACCCAAGACCAAGTGTTTTTCATCCTCCACTTTCTTAGTGTCGTAAAAATTACATATTAAATCTTTTTTTTTTTCGAGCAAGAAAAAACCTTATATTCCATAAAAGAAATATACATATTTTTGTCCAAAATCGGACTGCTTGTACCAGGTGTTATGTTTCTATATCTTTTCTATTTCTTCAATATTATTCTTTCTATTTTCCTTCTATATTACAAAATATGGATAATCTATATTCTTCATGAATCCTTAGATTACAATACAAATTTCAAAGACAGAGCCAAAGCTTATTCTATTGTCCTCCCAAAAGAAAAACAACATTGTAGGTATAATTTTATACCTTCCATAAGCTTACCATCATAGAATTCCTGAAAGAAATATGTCCCATCATGAATATCCAGATCATCCTTTTGAAACTTTATCAGTTGCCCCATTCATATCATGCTATACATGATTGCAAGAGAGCAATTCTCACTTGAGCTTTGTGCACTACTAAGCATGCCACCATGATATATCCTTTACCATTTAACCAGTCTACCACTATTTTAGAGTCACCAAAAATGTGTACTTTGTAAAAGTTGAGAGAACCAACCATGAATAATAGTGCCCACAGAGCCGCTAATTTGTCCTTCGTGTTAGAGCCTCTACCGAGTGTATATACAATATTGTAGAAATGATTGTATGTTATATAGATAATTGCAGCGACTCCACATATCACAGGGCATTGGCTACACATATCGCATGGTGTCCTTGACTGGTCCCATGAAAAAATCTCCACGAAACCTCCTTATCAATCACTAGCACTTTAATATTCTTGTTCTTTGTAGCCTTCTCTTTACGCAAGTGTTCCCTAGAGAGATTTAATATTAAACCACCAACTCCTTCCTCTAGGATATACTTGTTATAGAATATGAAGGATTTTAGAACCTAACAAACAAATTAAATAATGAAGAGTGTCAAACATATGCAACGATTTTCCTGGTTACCTTCAAGCCATCTTTTAATTCACGTTTTTAGATCTCCTTCCATCATCATGTTGTCATATTTCAGTGAGGATAACACTTCTAACCATAAGTTTTGTATGTAGGAGTAGCTTAGAAATAGATGTTGAAATGATTCCTCATTGTTCCTACACATGATGCACCATCCAGGGACCGACCATCCCCTCTTTATACCATTATACCATGTTATAATTGTATTATCTATATCCATCCATGAGAAGGTATTTACCTTGAGGGGAGAGTTGGCCTTCCACAAGGGTTTCCACTAGTATTTCTCATTTTCGTCAAAGTCATTCATGACCAGAACTTGATATCCTAGCTTGGCAGTATAAATTTCATACTTCTCATTTTTTCCCTAGCATATAACATCATCTATGTCTTCCTACAGTATTAGAAAATTTGATGACAATATAGCAATGTAGGAATTCCACTCCTCTTTTTTTCACTCTAGTAAGCTTAATAACTCCACGTATTTCCAAGTGTTACAGCCAACTCCATCATGTTTGTATAGCCTGGAATCCAAAATAGTGTACACAGTTTTTTCATACAGCTCTTCAATGAGACCTTTTGTCAGTTTGAAACTTCCTCCATCTCTAATCCATGGATCCCCCCTGACTCTCACACAACATCCATTTCCTAATTTCCATCATATCCAATTACCTATCAGTGGATATGCATCCAACATTTCTTTCCATCCAATGGACCCCAACACCCCATTTTTCCTCCAGCTCCTGAGTCACTCCTCCATGGATTGGCCTGCAAAATATTTAGTTGCTAAAACTTTTTCCCAGAGATATTTATTGTGAATCAACTACCATAGACTCTTGGCTACAAGAATTTTAGTGAAAAGGAATATATTCTTGAAACCCCACCCCCTGAGCTCCTTTGGCTGAGAAATTTAATTCCAATTCACCAAATTTGAGCCACTGTTGTCTTTACTGCCTCTTCAAAGAAAATGAAAACAAATTTTTCTCACCTTATTATAATCTCTTTTGGGATTTTAGCTACAGTATCCCAATAAAAAACAATACTATTGAGGACAAAGTTTATTAGAACCAACCTGCACCCTATGAAATCCATCTATGTTCCTAGGAAGAGATCAGAAATTGGATTGTTTTATTAGCCATGACTAGTCATCGAAGGAGTAGGCATTTGACTTCGACTCAAATCCTAAATATTTGATCCCCTCGTGTATGCTCCTCTTTTCAATTTTTGTGGAAATCTCTATATATCTTATAACATCATCATCTAGGGAATTGGTGGGAATAATCGATTTTGAGACACTGATCTACATACAATTTTCCTTACAGAAGACTTCGAGCACTTCTGACCACGCTTTCACTTCCTCTAACAGCAGACTTGCACCAAAAAGGATGACATCATCTACGGAGAGAAAATGAGTTAGAAAAACATCCCTCGCCACATTTATTCCTTTGATTAATTTTATTTCAAGAGATTGGGTAAAATTCTTCTTAAACCATGTGAAACCAATAGGAAGATAAATGGGTAAAGGGGTCATCCTTGCTAAATACCCCTTGAGGGACGAATTAAAGGAGAGGATAAACCATTATTTAAAACAACTAATGAAGTGGACTCGATGCATCCCATGATCTAGCTAATTGTCAATAGGTTTATCCCCATTTGAATCAGGGCTAACCTAATGAAGGTCCACTTAACCTTATTGTAGGCCTTAGCTAGACTCAACTTCACCATAAACCCATGGGATTTCTTAGTTTTTAAATAATGAAGGAATTCATGTGTGATAGATACAACATCGTGAATTTAGCGGCCATGCAAAAATCCAAACTGCTCAACCAAAATATACTCACTGGAAATAGGCTTGAGACAAGTTGTGATAATCTTGGCAATGAGTTTATATATATTGTTGCAATAAGAAATCAAATGAATATCCTCAGAGGATACTATGTCTTTTGTTTTTGGAATTAGAGCCAGATACAACTTTTTGAAAGAGTTACACACCTTGCCCAGTTTTTGGGACTCATTACTGCTTTCATTAGATCATCCTTTAACATCTCATAGAATCATAGGAAGAATTATACTAAGAGGCCATCCAACCCTGGTATTTTTCCTTTATGAAAGGCTTCAAAAGTAGAGAAAATTTCCTTATCAAAGATTTCTTCTTTCAAGGTGACATTGTCATCCTCATAAACTAACTTAGGATAAAGGGTTACCACCTTTATAATTTCTTCTATTGGGAATATAAAGGGATCCTTGAATAATTATGAGTAATAATACATCCCATTTGTTGCCATTTCATCAAAGGAGGAGACCATATTACCCCTGGAATTTTTTACTTCCCATATTGTATTGGCATGTTTTCTCTGTTGTGCATAATTTTGGAAGAACCTAGTGTTTCCATCTCCCTCTTTGAGTGAGAGAGCTCTACTCTTAAGCCACCACTTTATTTCTTCGTACGCAAGCAGGTCATTTTTTCTCTAAAGGAGAATCCTTGGCTCTAATTTTTTTATCTTTTGTTCCTTGACCTGGTTTACCATCAATTAGTATTTCCCCCAGTTTTGACTCAATTTTACTCAGTTCCTCGGTAGCTTGGCCCAAATTTTGGCTTCTTGGGATAATTTGGTGATGTTGTTGGTGAACTATTGCATATACTATCCATCTGAATTCTCTCACAATGGAGTACATACACCTTTGGTTAGGGATTTGTAAGCTTCTTAATTTAACCATGCATGCTTGAATTTCATTGGGGTTGGAGGGAGAGAAGAATAGTTGCTTCTTTCCAAAAGAACTGGATTATGGTTAGAAATTCCTTCGACTACCACCTTGTCTTGAATTTCCAATATTTTGATAAAATATTTTCTGATAGAAGGAACTGGTCCAGACGTTTTGCAACTATGTCCTACCCTTTTCTCCCATTTCTCCATGTTTGTGATATTTTAGCAGGTTCAATATCAATAAAATTTTGTTTTTCAATCAAATTTATACAAAAACCTTCCTATTGGTCTTGTCTAGGCTTGTCTCCCCAAACCTCTCTCAAATAAAGGGTGAAATTCAGGTCTCTGTTGAGGATTATATTAGAGGCATTTAAGACCTCAGAATTTCCTAACAACTCCCAAAATAGAACTCTATCAAAGTATGGCCCATACACGTTGATTACTCTCAACGAGGTTTTCAGATATTTATCCTCAATCTCTACAAGAATATCAAAAGAGAAATATGATATTCTTGAGTCAGAGATATTAGGGTTTCAAGCCATAAGAAGGCCCCCGGAGAGGCCCATTGAGTAAATGGAAAAAATAGACCAACCCTTCAAAAAATTGTTGAAAAATTATTTTTATTTTACCACCTTGCACATTGTTTCTTTGATCAAGATGATGTACAGCTTTCATACCTTGACCAAATTCTTGAGATCTTGGAGTTTAGGATTTCTCCTTACTCATCTTGCATTGAAGGAGAGAATAATCATTTCTGAAACTAGTCTTGGGTTGTTCCCGATCTAAGGGCCCAGCCTATGGTTGACTGTCTACCACCCCTGATTTCCTTCAAGGCTTTGGATTGGGAAATGGAGATGAAGGATTTCCTTCCCACTTTCCCCCATATCCTTTATCAAGGGTCAATCCCCCTCCTCCACAAACCTCTTCCACCTTTCTTGACTTAGAGCATAATAGGTAATTAGATTTTATAGATTGACAGAAAGGTCTTGAAAAGGAGGAAGAGCATGTCTCCTTAGAGGGACTTTTAGCTAGGGAACTACAAGGGAAACCCCCTGTATCTAAGGGGAAGGAGAATTCCTTTGTCACTCCAAACTAAGCAATATGGGAATGGGCTCGTGACATCTCCTCACCCTTCTTAGAACAAGGGATCCCAGAGCCCGCCACTTTGCAAGGGGAAAGAGATGCATTATTAAAAGGGGGGGAGTTATGAAGCACACAATCATGCAAGGCATTGTCCCAAGGGAGAGACTTATCAAAAAAAGGAAAGGATTTTGATTTTTTATTAGAAAGAGTCAGTGAGAGATTACCTTTGGCTTGAAGACTTGTCTTGGCTTCTCCAATCGAAGGATTCCTTCCACTGACGTCATGATATTTTCCTGGCTCTTTTCATTTCCATATTTTATGGAGTGGAGCAAAATTTGTTGGGGATTTGCGAGATTCGACTTGGACATGACCCACTTGGTGGCACCCGAAGCATTTAAAGGGTACCCTCCAATAGTCAATTTTTTGTATCCATCTAAACTGACCCCAAACCAACTCAATCTTGTATGTCAATTCATTTTTGAGGTCAATAGAAATATACACCCATGATCACCTACGATCCTCCTTCGTCTCCCATCCAGGGTTGTTTCTTAAGAAAGAGCCTATTTTGTTTCATATGGATTGCGAAACCAGCTCATTCCAAAATACCAAGGGAAGGTTGGGTAATATAGCCCAAATTTTAGAAGGAGTTATGGACTCGTGAAGATGATCAAAGGATATGGACCACTCCTTTAACACCAGTCGAAAAGGAACCCATCCCCAATCTTGATTAAGGATTGACTCCATATCCTTTCTATAAGAGAATTGAAAACTTATCCAACCCTGAGCCAAAATGTGAAACAAAGGGCAATATCTAAGAGCCTTCACCAAATTATCGACCATCCAACCTTTTAGCGATGTCGAACTTACTACTTTTCCAATGAATCTCCTGACTATTGTTTTACCAAGGAGATCAGGGATCGTCCTGACTTCTACATCATCATCAATGACCATTCTCCTACATTCTACCTTAACCTTCCAACAACGCTTCTTTTTTTACGCCCTTCTTTGGATTACCCCACATAGGATTCAATATCAAAAATATGTGCAGAGTTATTGCATGCAACCCTGGAGAAGGCTTCCTCTACATACATTGATTTCATAGAAGGGATGGTCGATTTGGGTATCTCCTTAGATTTCAATTGCAAGTTGATGGATCGAGACTCCTCGTTGAATTCCTTAACTTCCCTCATTTAACAACATTGAGATAACGACCTCTTGCATGCCTCTAGAAAGGCACCTACCTAATATGAAGAAGGGAGTGATGCCATGTCAGTGGCTCTTTTAAGCCTTTGGGAATGAAATAAATCCTCGTCAAATGGGAATACAAACTCTCGATCTCCCTCAAGATCTAAATAATCAACCAAAATGTCATCCATTGTTCTTATGGAAGAAATTTTGGAAACATCATCTGACCTTGTCAATAGAATGCAAAGGCCGAAGGAAGAAAAATTAAGAAGACATACCTAGAAACCCATTTGAAAATCACGAAATGGGATCAGCCATAATTATCGAACCATGTTCCAGCCTCAATTCTCCTCCAGAATGTTGATCCGGTCAGATCATACCAGCTTTGGCTCTGAACTTCTCCATAGTTGGGGTTTCTAGCTGGCTCAAAGTCCCTCTTTCCACTTTCTTAGTATCACACAAATTAAATATTGTTTCTTTCCATGATGTTTTAGATCTAGCATAGCACCCAGTTTCACTATAAAACTCATGAATTCTTGTTCTTAGTTTATAAATTTATTTTTTCTTTCCATGGTAGAGAGATCATTTTGATGTCCAACTTGGAGATAATGACCTCATTATAGTACATTAAGTTTCTTTTATTTGCAGTTTCTTTAGTGCATCAAAATTTCTCTTTAAATGTAGTTGTGATGGTACTTTTAATGATTTCAATATTTGAAGTGCGGTCTCCTCCCATATCCTCCAATGGTTGAGACATAAAAAATCATCTTTACTCCACCCTCTCTTCAGTCTTGAGTGACTTTATTAATATTAGAAGTAATGCTACAAACATTCTCAATATTCATGTTAATTATCTTGTGATTGTACATTAAGTACTTGATCATAGACATAATCTCAAGGGGTGGAAGAGCAACATTTAAGTGGGGGATTGTATAGGGTATATTACTTTTAATTATAAAATGCTTCTCATTTTGCTCGATTTTTCTCAAAGTTTCTCTAGAAATACTATATCCCCAAACTTTGCATCCATATAAGATCATTGTCTTCATAAGCGTATCAAAGACAACTTTATCCTTTTCCCATAACCAAAAAATTATTTATTTAGAGTTTTTTTCAAGACCAAAATAGGGTTTTCAATCTTCATTAATCCTTCTTTTAGTATTATAGTCCCCATTAAGCTAGTGTTGATGAAGGTAAATTTTGAGATATTTATAGGGAAACTTCCTCCAAATTGTCAATGTCATACACAAAATTAGGAGAGGAAATTTTACTATATTTGATGATCATAACATTTCTCTTATCAATATTTAATAATATCCCACAACTAGCATAGAAATCCTTGAGAATTTTAAGTTGTCTATCGAAATCGATGGGAATACTTGTTGAAGGAATATTATTCTCTACATAAAGAAGAAGGATGATGCCTATCCATGAAAATTAGTGCCAATACATCCTACTTCCTCCAAACACACCTCTAACATGTCAATATAATTATGAAAAGGGTAGGTGATATAGGATGTCCATGCTTAACCCCCATATTACAATTTATTTCCTCTGACCAATTCTTAGTGGTCCTAAATTTGGCAATCATTTTCTTGTATGGCCTTATTGGAGCAACCCTTTTCCCAAACTACACTTCAAATCTTCCAATATCTTCCATAGACAATTATTTCTAGGCATCATGTCAAAAGCTTCCTAAATTCAATGAAACAACAAAGAATATTGAGTTTATTATCTCAATATTCCTCTACAATAATCCTAAGAGTAATTAAGTGGTTTAAGGTTGAGAGATAGATTCAAAAATGACCTTGGTATTTATCCCTCTACCCATGGATTTCTAACAATAATATAATCATCTCATCCGAATTAATTTGGTGCAGCTTGGATTTAAAAAAAAAATAATAAGCATGATGGTCAAGGGTCTATTTTTTTTCAATGCTTTAAAAAATAGGAACAATTAAGGCGTCAATGCAAGGTTGAAGGAAACCCTATTTCACTATGAATGAGAGGCATGAGAGAAAAGCCTCCAATTTTGAGTATATGTATTTAATAACCTTTGATGTCCTTTGTTTCCCTTTCAATAAATGTTCAACCTCTAACTCAATGTCATCCAAATGAAAAACTTATTATGTTTTCAAAAGGGTTTGAATATTACATGAGGAAAGTGTAAAGGGGAAAGTGACAGGGGGATTATGTTTTCAAAAGGGTTTGAATGTCATCCAAATGGAAAACTTATTATGTTTAATAACCTTTGATGTCCTTTGTTTCCCTTTCAGTAGATGTTCAATCTCTAGCTCAATGTCATCCAAATGGAAAACGTATTATGTTTTCAAAAGGGTTTGAATATTACATGAGGAAAGTGTTATGGTGATAATCTTAGATCCCAAATGAAATCAAGGATTTAAATACACATGGGACTTAGTCACACCTCCAATAATAA
>JZKD02S1862754.1:72652-83590 GCA_000966675.3 Picea glauca | reverse complement strand
AGAGGCTAAAACGATACAAGATATTCATCGAAATAGTCTTTTTTTTATAGAACAAATCATCAAAGAGAATTAATTAAAAGTAATTACCAAAAAAAATCTGTACATAGGACCAAAAAGAACAAAAGGAATTTTACTATGACGAAGTCAACAATTAAAACATAGATACCTTTTGTTTCCCGTAAATTACAGATAAAAAATTCAAAAAGAATAATGTTCACAGTAAAAAAATCAAAAGTGTTTACAGAGACGCAAGGATGCGATCTGGGGACATACAATTATTGTAAGAACCTAATTCATATGTTAAAATCTAGTAATGCAAGTAATTCCTAAATTATATAGACGAAGATCTCATTATAGCAGATGAGCTAGCAAGTGAAGGCCATTGCTGAGATGATTGTAGTGATTTAACATAGATTAAATATTATCAGAGACAGAGCACGATTTTTCTCAGACGATTTTTAATCTAAGGAGTTAAATATTCTTTGAGTTCCTACACGAAAACTTTGAAAGATTTAAATAGGGGAAAACCTGGTTCAAATTACCTTTATGAATAGACAAAGTTCGAATGGAAGAATTTAACCATACAAATATTAAAACAATCAAGTCTGTAACGAATTTAATAAGCACAATGGACTTCCCAAGTTACAGCTAAGTCCTGGAGTAGCAACAAAAACTCTATAATTCTTTCGAGCAATGAATTTCGTCAAGGGCCTGCACCTAAATGCCTCAAGATTGCTGATTATTGTTGTACAAAACTTCTGGACAACTCGTCGCGAGGTTTAACGAAATCTTTTCAAACCTAAAAAAAAAACGATTAAAGGAAATCATAAAGGGTTTAGATTATGGCAATGTTTTATAGTGATTTCTGACCACCAATTTGACTGGGGAGAAAACCAGAAGGGTGCAGGCTTGAGAACTTATATTCAACAGAGAAGAAGCATAGTAACCATATCTTTTGAATCAAAACCAACTGATAAAACTTAAAGTATTAAATATAGAAGACAAGTGAATCCTTTATCACAGTGGAACCTGGAACGAGACATATACAGAGTTGCAAATAATATTAGGGTCCAACCTTCAAAACAAAAGAAAAGCACAAGGAATGTAACAAATAACCCCTAGAGAATGTAATTGTACCAGATGACATATTATATCAGAGAATACATTGCGTAGAGAATGCATGGCACCAAAGCACCTTCACAATTTTTTTATAGAGTATGCAGTTACTTACCCATGCTGGTGGAGAACCCTTCCGTCGTGCTATTTTTACCTCCATCCCTCACCAGAGATGAACCCTATCAGAATCGTAGGTCGCAAAGAGTAACACAGTGAAGGAGAAAATGAAAATGAGACCAAAGGGTCGACTATGAAGGGTGTAATGGAACCTCGACCCTCTCATTCATGGGAAAGAGAGATTGGTATGCTATCCATACTACTTCCATGTGATTTCAACTGAAGTGGAGATCCCGCATTGGGAAGGTTCCTGTAGTGTCAGGACACAAAGTATTGGTAGGTTCTATCACAATTAATAGACCTTCGATGAGTTGATTACCTACATGCTATAACGACCTAGACTCTGTTATGACTTGGAATCCACCTCAATACGAGTTTTGAACCTCTTTATTGTTGCGTTGTATGTGTATAATCTTTGGATCGGGTAGACAAAGTTAGCATTTGCATAAGGTTATAACTTAGTGGCAATGTGTGCATCGTATACCTTGTTTAAAATATAGTTCGTTACACTATGGTATCGTGGTATTATTATGGGTATGTATAACCCCAACGCATAAATGCTAGATGATGTTAGTTATGTCTCCTAGTTTAACTTTATGTCCACTAGTGTTTAACCTTGTTGCTAAGGGTTACATCATTTACAAGTTTTGTTATAATTTAGTTGTTATACTAATATAGTGTGGATAACATGGGTATGTTGTAACCCTAGTATTTACGATAGGGACGTTGACAATCATAGTTACAATATAAATGTATGACTCTAATATATTAGTATGGTTGCATAGTTCATGTTAAATTAGGTTATGAGTTAATCTAATAAGAACATCGTGTTTTAATGGACTATAAAAGAAAGATATATGTTGGGTTTTAAATATCCTTTAGATTTTCAGGATGAATAATCCAGTAGAGTAAAAAATCATATGTGTGAAAAGTGAAATAAGATTTATAATAAAATATCTTTATGTATCACAAACCGGTTTGGATGACAATAGATGTTAGTTTTCGTTTCAATTTTTTTTTTATTTTAGTGAAATTTTGGGTACATTACAACATGGTTATTAGGTAGAGGAGAACGAGGTGTCAAACCAATTGATTTATTGACCTAACAATTCATATGAACCCTAGTATGTGAGGAAAATATGTCTCTCTTCTCTTTCACCATCTTGTCCACCTGTTTTTATTGTGTAGAGAGACCCCATGCAGAGGTTTTGGCAGTTGCATTGAACTTATGTTCACCTTCCGACATAACCATAAAGAGGACTAATCTCCTGGTATGAGAAACCACCTTTCTACACTACTTTGTACCTTGTAGAGTTGATCTCCCAAAGTAATAATGATGCTACAGAACCTAGATTCATAAAAAACATGATGCTTCCAAATATATGGTTGTCCTAAAATAACATCATGAACTTTAAGGGGGTAAAAATCACACAATACCTCATCTTTGAAGGGTTTGATGTCATAGTACAAGAGACATTGTTGGCTGACGTGAATGCCCCATTGTTGGTTGAGCCAATTGGTGGTGTATGGCTGAGGAGGCAGGGTCATTGTTAGGTCCAACCTCATGACGACCTCTCTTGAGATTAGGTTATTTTGGCTACCATTTTCAATAATTAAATGGAGTGGGGTCCCCTTCACCCACATTTGTGAGTGGAAGAGGGGCTCCCCTTCCTCAGGATCCTCTAGTTCCTTTGGATGGAGTTTTGTGGTAGTGATCATGACACTGGGTTTTGTGTCAATGATCCATTTTCCCTTTTCTATTTCTAAATCAAAGTTTGAGTCAACATCCAACCCTGAGGATTTCATCTCAGCCAACAATGACTGTTTGGAGTGACAATTGTCAGTATTGTGCCAAGGGATTTTGTGGAACTCACACCACTTTCTAGTGTCATTCTTCAACTTCTCATTTCCCTTCTTTGCTAGTTCTAACATACAATTCCACTGATCACATCTCATAACACTAATTATTCTTTGAGGACACTTGTGTGCAAGTGATCTGGTTGAATCATGGTACATTATGATTATCTGTTGTTTTTTTATGAATTTATGTTATGATTGAGTATGGAAATTTGATATGATATTAATATTGATATATAGAATTAAAAGGTATTATGATGAGGTTTCATGAGTGTAAGGTAAACATGACACAATGATGATTTTGATGGCATCGACAAACTTCCTTGGACTCCGGATTGAGTCAGTAAGTCAACTATTTTACTTTGGTTATGAGTACTTGATTTTATATGCATGTATTATTGATGATGATTTCAGTATGGATTTCATGTATATGAGTTATTAATATTATCTTTTTTATTGGTTGCATGCATGGTGACACTTGCTAATCCAACTCACATATGGAGTAAATGAGTCATACACAAATATCAAATGGATGAGGGAGAGGTGTGGTAGCATCCCTATCACAGCCTAGTAGCACTCTCGTCGTGACATAAACTGAAGGTTAACAACTACCTTTTTCCTCATAGGTTCACGATATCGTGAGGGAAGACTGAGAAAATGGGTCACGAGGATTTTTGAGGAGCGCACAATAAAGAGGATTCCTTAATCCTCAGTAAGCCCTTAGTCTCACACAAGGTTGACAAGTGGAGTATTGACTCCAAGCGTAAGAAAACTTCCAAACTAAGTCAATGTCGAGTGGCACCCTGGGAGCATGAAGGTGCATCTTGAAGGGCACGTCGCATGAATAAATATTTGAGTAAATAAAAATCTAGAAGACCCTAGAAACAAAAAATGAATACTTAGAATTGAATAGAAGAGAAATTAAATTACAAAAAAAATAAAAATAAACTGGAATTATAATTTAATCAAAATCTAACATTGTTATGCCTAATGAAACTTTATAGAAATGGGTCTAATGGATTTAGACTTAATAACACTAGTCAAAGGGAGAACAGAAATAAAAATCAAGGAATGTGGACAATGTGTGCATGAAATTAATAAAGAGGATTTTTAAATAAAAAGAAATACATTCATGAGAGAATAGGTTGTCAACATAGAGTTAGTATTCTAAGTTAATCAAACTCTAAATCCTAATTAAGAGAAGAGTCATAAGAAATGGCATAAATTGTTTCTTAAAATCGCATGCAAATGCTTATCAAAAAATTTTGTAGATCAATGGTTTAAGTTGCTTATAGATTATTCTTCGTATTTTTTTTATACAAGAATGAGTATTTATGGATGTCATTGGTTTATGTTGCTTACAAGAAATTAAAAAAAAAAAGGAGGGTTAAGTGTTGTGCGAATAACACTAAATTCATTCCACCTTTTATAATAGTTAGGTTTTGGTTAAATGATTAAGAAAAGTATTCTTTAGGCTACTATTTTTATCTACATTTGGTCGTAAAACACTAAAAAATGTAGTTCAGAAACTACTTATCAAGGATATAAGCTTATATGTGATATCATAAAATCACCACCACCAAATATAATGAATTTTGAGCGTATTTGAAAGTGGAGTTCAGTGCAAGTTTTTCTTGTGTAATAAATAAAGTTTGGGACAGTAAGATAGCCGAAATTTCATGTGGGAACATCATCAATATTAGCCTTGAGAAAGGAAGTTATTTAACCATATAATGCAAGGAATTTGAGAGTATCGATTACTTAAACAACGTTGTCTGTATTAAATATCATCGATGAGTATCCACCATCTCGATTAGGGTTGTCTTTAGCATTTAAGTGCGACTTTAGTACATAAATAGTAGCGCATCATTGTAGAATGATTGGAATATTTCAAACTTGAAATTTAATCCAATTCTTAGGGGCTAGTATGATCAAGTTGACTGTTAAAGAAGTTCCGGCACTGAACTTTACGTACCAGCAGAAAATTTTAAAACCCAAATTTATGCTTGGATTTTGTTTAGAGTTGATAAGATGTAGTACATGCACATAGTATATTTTAGTATTAATTAATTATTGTATTTATCAACCTTTTTGCATCAAGATGAATGAGTGTCGAGTGGCAGAAACGTCAACGCAAAGAGATGGTAAATTTCGTTACATATCGACTACCGGAAGAGGGAACCCAAATAGTTTATTACTAGGAAACAACTTTTGTTTTGAGGTCAAGAATCAGAGTTGGGAATAGAATTGTTATCTAGACATAGTCGTTGTTAAACCTTGGGATTATATAATAGCTTTTGCACTTGTAAAATTTTATCTAGAAGGTTTTAGCTCATATTAAAGTGGAATGGTCGCCCAATCGATCATTAAGAAATTACGAGGCACTGATCAATCATGTTCGTTTTTTTCTTTAGTTTAAAAGAATTCCAACTTGATCCTAAGAGTGGCGCTAGCTTTGATGTCCTCGAGATTTGGAGATAACTTAAGATAAAAACAAATAATTGTATTCAACTGGTAGAAATAAACCTTGTAAGGAGTAGAAAATGTGAAGTACACTATAGTCTTCATAGGAAATTTTTTCTTCATGTGAATTGTGATTTCTTTATCAAATTGTTGTCTCCACTATTATTATTGAACTAGACTTGGAATTTGAATTTTAGCGATAATGAATGGATTTCATCATAATTCACATCATACTTTTAATCAGAATGAATGTATTGGAATTGTAGAGATTTTTCTATTTTTGAATTGATTTTGAGTAACACGCATTGGAATGGTGAATGTCCATAGATAATTTTTCTTTAGAAAACAAACCCAAATTTAGAACATTGCGAATATTTGCTTTCTATCCTTTACCATTAGAAAAATTGAAGTAACATAAAACCTTAGATTTTGTGTATATATATGTGTGTGTCAATTGTTCATTAAAAAGAAAAAGAGATTTTGTATATATATATGTGTGTGTGTGTGAATTGTTGATTAGAAAGCGAAAGGATTATGGTCGTAATTAATTTAAACTTTATGTCCACATAAGATCCTTTATAGCCATACTTCAGCAAGTTGTTGCAAGAGGAGGGGCTGGTGGATATTGAACCATTAAAATTGCAGTCTACTTGGAGAAATGGCAGAAGAGGACATGAGTATATTGCCAAGAGGTTGGATCGATTTCTGATCTCTGAAGATCTTGCGACTACAGGTTATAGATACAGATCTGTAGTGTGTAATCAAAAGATTTTTGATCATATGCGAGTTATTCTACACTTGGAAAAAGATATTAGAGAGGTCAACTTCCCTTTCAAGTTTAATTCTATATGGTTGGATGAGACAGAATTTGTAAATTTAGTCAGATCCAAGTGGGCAGGACTACTGGGATCAGAGTCCTTAAATTCTATAGAGTCAATGATAAAGAAACTAAAACTACTCAAGACTTTGTTGATTAACTGGGAAAAAAAGAAAAAGCTAAAAGCAAAGGCGGAATTGTTTAAGTTGGAGGAAGAATTAGATAAATATTGCTCAAATCATCCGAGTGGAATTGAGAACGGGATAGAAAAAGAGTTGATCGCGGGATAGAAAAAGGATTTAAAAAATCAAAAATTCTTGGGCCAGATGGCTGGACAATAGAGTTTTTTCTATCTTTGTTCGACATTTTGGGTGATGAATTAGTGGAGCTGGTTGAAGAATCAAGAAATAAAGGTAGGGTTACTGGGGCATTGAATGCAACTTTTCTTGCTATGATTCCAAAGAATGAGAACCCAGGAAATTTTGGGGATTATAGACCCATATCTCTCTGCAACTTGTTATATAAAATCATTACTAAAATTACTGCTAACAGAATAAAATCTTCATTGTCCTTTGGTATATCAAAGGAACAATTTGGCTTTCTAGAGAGCAGGCAAATCACAGATGCCATTGGTATTGTTCAAGAAGCTTTACACAGTATTAAGGTCAAGAATATCAATGTTATGGTACTTAAACTAGATATGATAAAGGCATATGATAGAGTTGACTGGGGTTTCCTAAGATTGGTACTGTTACAGGTGGGAATGGGCCTTGAAGCAACTGATTGGATCATGGGGTGTGTAACCTCTACAAATTTTGTTTTTTTAATTCATGGAAAGACTACAAATTTCTTTAAAATTTCTAGGGGACTAAGACAAGGGTGTCCATTATCCCCTTTACTCTTTCTTCTTGTTGTGGAAGGCCTAAGCAGAGCTATAAAGGAATAGGATAGAGAGAAGAACTTAGAAGGGATTCTGGTGGCTAGAGGATTATATATTACTCACTTGATGTTTGTTGATGATATTATTCTGTTTGGAAATGGATTGCTTGGTGAGTGGATTTTTTATCAGGACCTTTTAGAATTGTTCAGTAAAGCCACTGGAATAGATTTTAGTCCACAGAAATCAATGCTTCTTGAAGTTGGTTGGTCAGCAGAAGATATAGCTTTATTGAAGGAGTTTTTGCCTTATGATGTAAAATGTGTAGATGAAGGGTTTAAGTATCTTGGTTGTTTTCTTAAAACCAATTGTTATAATAAGGCAGATTGGTATTGGTTGGTGAGAAATTTTGAGAAAAGGATTGCTAATTGGAGCCTAAGATGGTTAAGCTTAGGGGGAAGAGTGACACTAGTGAAAGATGTACTTGAAAGTATACATATATATTGGCTCTCTCTAGCCAAAATTCCAAAAAGTATACTCAATATAATCAGAAGGAGAATGTTCAGTTTTTTGTGGACTGGTAAAAAGGAAAAAGAAGGCATTCACTTGATAAGATGGGAAAAGATAGCTAAAACTAAAAAGCTGGGGGGGGTGGGGTATAAAAAATATCTACACTTTTGGTAAAGCACTTGCTGCAAAAAATCTGTGGAGGTGCCTCATGATACCTGGACTTTGGCATGAGGTAATTGTAAACAAATATCTCAGGAAGAAGTCTATGGCTACATGTATTAGGCAAGGAAGCAGTAAGTGGTCAGGTGGCTCTAATATTTGGAGGGCCCTCACTATGTCTTTAAATGTCATAAATGAGTGGCTGGTTTGGAAGCCAGGTGATAGAAGGGATGTCAGAATTGGATCTAATCCCACGTATTGTGTCTTTTTCGTCACCTAAATGAGAAAAAGAAGAACACTTACAAGTCTAGTTGGGTTAGCTGGACAAGACAATTGTGAATGCAAGAGTTAGAAACGTCAAGCATACGAAATAAAAAAACAACTAAACTAAAAACAATAAAAGAAACTAAACTAGAGTGCATAAGGATATTAGAATAAAAAATAAACACCATTTATGCCACCAATGGATAGATTGTATTAGTGGGAAAACACCAAAGAGAAAGGGAGACTTATGAGTCCCCTCTTCCTCCAAGGGAGGGATTTTAAACCCCCAAAGATTGAGATCTTCTTACAAATAGCAAACTAAAAGGAAATGGTGAAGAAATCCAAAACTCATTCACTGAAGAGATGATGTGAATAGCTCAATGAAATGATGCTTGTATGCTCTTGATGAGGAAAGAGGATCCTCCAAGAGAATATAGGCAGCATAACAATACAAATGAATTCTTGGAAATGTAGTGCACCCATGGCCTCTTTTTATAGCAAAGCTTTGAGGCATTATTCAACCAGTCTTTAGTGTGAACAAGGGGATATTTAGGGCACCCTTAGGTCTTTGACCATTCCCCCACTCGGATTCATCTCGGATTTGGGTGTCAAATCAACTTGGGAGATGAACCAGAAGTGGGTGGAAGGCCAACAAAAATCATAAATGCATCGTTCTTAGGTATGCATAGATTTTTACGTCCACAGTCGCGCATCGGATGCATGTGCATTTTTACGACGTTTTCAATTGACACATGTGCACGCACTTCCTTTGTATTCTGAGCGCATGCTGATTTTATAACTAGTTGTATAGTTTTGAGCCCTTTGGAAATACATTTTTGGTCCATGGGTGTACTAATAGGTGTTTGGAGATGCTGGATTGTTGTAATCATTTGTGGACGAAATTTAAGTGATAACACCATGGTTGGGTCACACAATTTTTATCAACTCTCAAGGAATCTTATTACAAAATTTAAGGACCTAGGATTTGAATTTCTGGCACAAGTAGGAACAGTGGATTTGGAAAATTCTAGAAAAATAGGGTGGATAAAGGCAGAGGGTTTAGGATTGGAAGGAGACTTGAAAGATGAATGAAATAACTATGTAAAACGTTTAGTCAATTTGGGCATTGAACTAAACAAAGACAAATATTTATTAATGTGGTCCTGGGATACCAAAAGTGGCCAAGTAAGCATAAAGAAATCCTATGAGGTACAAATGTTGGAGGTAGTAGAGACTGAACCTGTTTTCTGGTATAATGACCTCTGGAAATGGCAGTTACCTTTAAAAGTAAAACTATTTATGTGGCTACCATTAGAAAAAATAATCCTTACTTGGGAAAAATTAGTAAAAAGAGGTTATCATGGCCCTAACAGATGCATTCTTTGTGGGAATTGTGAGGAGACTGCTTATCACTTATTTATAGCTTGTACCTTTACTAAAGATATCTGGTATTTAATGCTTAAGGTATATAAATGGGATGGTGTATGGGAAGGATGACAACTTAGTGATTGTATACTAAACTGGAAAAGAAGGAAGGGAGAAAAACTAGAAATTCCATGTCTTATCTGTTGGGAGATATGGAAACACAAAAATCTTGTTATATTTGAAGATAGACCCCTGAACAGGGACATAGTATGTACTAGTATTCTTCAGGGTCTGGGAGAAACTAGAATAGGACATGTCACTAAGGATAAGAGGATTAACATACCACCTTTACTTCTTTGGGACCAGGCTGTGGGTTTTTTTAATGCTGCTTCACAAGCAAGGGGTGAGACATGCAGAGCATGAGATTTTTTAAAATATCCAATGTTGGGTACTTTTAAAATCAAAATGAATTGTGGCAGTTGCACTAATACCAAAGAAGAATTACTAGCATTATGGTGTATATTATTTTTTGCACATTATAAAAAGGTAACAAGGTTGCAATTGGTAGGTGACTCAAAAGTGATTATTGACTAGTTTACTAATGCAAATAATCTTCAGGTGGTCTATTTGCAGCCATGGATGAGAAAGATTAGAGATCTTAACAGAAAATTCACACAGTTTAAAATTCATCATATATACAGAGGTTTCAACATGGAAGCAGATCTACATTCAAAAGAAGATCTATCTCTCGAGGAAGATGGATTATATTTTGCAGCCGGAAATGAAGGACATGTAGATCTTTTTGACAGAATAGACATTGGTTAAATATAAAGATGATTGGAAATTGTTATTGTTATTTTGGAACTGTTACAAAGAAGTTGTAATTTTAATTCTGGTGACTATATATGTTAGAGCTTTCTAGCTCTGTAGGACTCATATGATAAGTTGAAATCTGTAGACTGTGTGGCAACATAAAGTGTTTAGAGAGATATGATAAGTTGTATTTAGTATATTATGTTGCAACATAAAGTTTTTGAGAGATATATACTTCTGAAATTTTTGTAACAGAATAATTATATTTTCTAATATAATTATTTTTTCTTTTGAAAAAAAAAAGTAAGGTTGCTCTACCTGAAATTAATGGAGTATAATAATCACTTACACATTTGACTTAAATAAAGATTAGAGTGCAAGCTGTGCATTCTTAGGTAAGCAAATAGACAATTTTACATAGTCAAAAATACTAGTTACCTAATTTTTATCTAAACAAGGGCTGCATGGCAGCTTAGTCCCTGCCAAGTAGATTTGGAAATGGAGATGATAGATGACACCCTATAATTATTGATGATGATGATTACTATGAAACATGAACAATATGTTAACTAGGGGCTAG
>JZKD02S1862754.1:49496-71317 GCA_000966675.3 Picea glauca | reverse complement strand
TATATATATATATATATATATATATATATATAATCTAAATAATATATTAGATAATAAATATAATACAAATATAATAATGCATAATAATAAATATATATTACAACTTTTTATATTTAGATGCGGTGATTGGTGAAATTCATTGGTTATGTAATTAATTTTACATATTGAAAGATGTGAAGGGAGCAATAACACTTCAATTCTATCAACCAATTAGAAATGAGAAACACAAATGTTTTTATTATATCTAAAATTATATATTTGTTTTTCTATGTTAAACATTACATTGCATACACAAATGTATGGTAAAAAGCAAATTAATGTCACATCAAAAACAAACTCATTGCTATAATCCCATGGAAGAACTAATAAAGTTATGGGAATTATTGTAAATTATTAGTTAGTTATTGTTGAATGAAATTGTACCTGCGCAAAAGTATAATTACTTATTTATTATATGAAATTGAAGTTAGTTGCGAGATTCTCTGAATATCCAATAATGTTGATATTTTATATTTCTTACTCGTTGATGTATAAATAAGTAGGGACCATACAATAACAATTAATCATATTTTATAACAATGATTAAATTGTCTAAAGGAAATAAATGCAATCCCATTTACGATTAATTGAAACTTTATGTCTAGACAATAATTGGAGTGACGTAATTATCTTATTCTATTATAGCATACAACATAGAACTTTACTTAATTTTTAAAAGAGCATAAGTTACACAACAACATGATTAAGTAAATGTACTGATTGCATATTTACCTCCTTGTGTTGTTCGATAAAAATGTTTGAGAATTGGTAATTAACCCTTAAGTAGTTTGACAATTAAATCTATATTTTTCATAGATGAAGTTATTTTATTTTCATGATTGACTTTGAATTTTGTTGAATGAAGTGTTTTATGAAAAATCAAATTTTACACATTGAATTTTCATAATGATGTTTACTTTGCATTGTAATTGAAATTTTTAGGATCAGTTAATTATGCATACTTACTCTTGATGTCAAAGATAGGGTTGTTACATATGGTATTAGAGTAGGTTTCTACTCTGTGACACTGGACTCGTTACGACTTCCAATGAAAATTTAATTAAAAGATGTAATTACTGATATAAATTTGATATTGTTCATGCAGTTATCATGGTTAGAGGATGAAGAATGAGTAGACGTCAAGGTGCGGGAGGAAGAGGTATGACTCCTCCAAGTACATCCAAACCTGAGGGATATTCTCCATGGGGAGAAGAGCATACTACTGAGGAGGAGCAAGTTGCAGTGGGAGATGTTATGGTATGATGAGGTCCTTTCAGAGGATGTCAGAGGCCCTAATAAATCACCTTGATCGTGATGAAGGTAGTGAGTATGTACCTAATGAGGGTTTGCAATTCCCTCCTATAGTTAGTGGTAGTGTTCATAGAGAACTCGAGAAAGTAAAAATTCCTAAGTTATGGGGTTCCACAGATGGTTTAGTCATCGAATCTTAGTTGGAGAATATGGCAATGTCTTTTGCATTGTGCGATTATACCTCCAACATGAAGGTATGCATGGCAGTCTTTTAACTAAAAGGGAGTGCACTTCTTTGGTGGAAGACACTCTTACCACAACTGAATATGCCCATTGAAGACATGTCATGGGAATTTTTCGAAGAATGATTCTGAGAGAGGTACCTTTCTGATGAGTTCATTGAGCGCAATCTCAATGAGTTCAACACCTTATGACAGGGTAGTCGTACATTACCTGAGTATGAGGCTAGGTTTATCGAGTTGCTCAGAAATGCTCTGCACCTGAACACTAAGATATTGAAGGTTAATAAGTTGGTTTTTGGTCTCAACTTCAACATTCGTGCTAAGGTGAGGATCTTGATTCCTCACACTTTGCACGATGTCATACATAAATATTTTATAACTGAAGAAGATTTGAATAGTGGGGGTCAAGGTAGGACTCCTTCCAGGTAGACAGGACAGACACCACATAGAGCTCTGCAGTAGCAAACACCTGTTAGACAGACTTCTGGGAATCATGATACACCTAAAGGACCTGTATTTTCTACACCATGTAGACAAACTACTAGTCAGAGGACTTCATATAGAGAACCACCGCAGCAGTATCTGTGTCTTCCTCAACAACAAAACAATATAGATATGTTTCGTAGAACAGATTGGGGCCTCAAAACCCTAGACTAGCAGATTCTTCTGCTAGAACTAGGATCACTGGCCTTAAAAAAATATGTTGGACTTGTGGATAGTCCCACTATCAGAGAGACTGTCCTATTTAGAAGGAAAGATTTGTTGGATCAATAGGACATATGATAGTGGGATATTCGGGCAAGGCCCATAGGATTCATTCAACGATGAATAATTTCCAAGGCTATCATCAGTCTATAGTGCTCGATACTTCAAGTATGATAACAAATCAATAGTTTATTATTTTGATATATCCAGGAGCTACTAAGAGTTTCATATCTAGTGTTTCACTTAAAATAATTAAGGTGAAGGAATTCGAACAAGATGAGTTTAGATATGTAGAAATGACATATGGAGCCAAGCAAAAAGTTGGAGGAAAGGTTAAAGATTGTAAAATTAATTTGGGTTAATTCGTCGCTTGTGTAAACCTTTTCGTCATAATATTGAGATCTTACGATATTGTGATTGGAATGCATTGGTTAGAATCACACAATGTGATACTTAATTGTAAAAAGAAAAGATTAAGTTTAATTGATTATTTGAGACATAGTAGAGTAATTGTAGGAAGAATGATCCAGATTATTTTTGGCACAAAATGAGAGCAGAGATATAATAAAGAAATGCATAGATATATCGTGGATATCCAATAATATAACATGAATGTATCATAGATGCAACCATAAACACAAAGATACAGTAAATACATGATTTATATTATTGAAAGAAATGTACAGAGACTGTAAAAATACAGAGTGAAAGACTCGCTAGAATGGTGGCAACTTATCTCTGAGAAAATATGTGACTGCTAATCGCATTCACAAGAATATGATTGTTACAATGAGGCTCCAAAGGAATTTTAAACATAAGTAAAATCCTAAATCCTAAACTTGGAAGATGAAAATCCAAAATGTTTGTGGGCTCCGATGGGGGTAGTTGATATGTCAACTTCCCGGGGGCGTAACTTTTGCATACAGTCTCTGTTTGGGGTGCTCGATACACCGTTGGAAAGTTCTAACCAAGAAAAAAAAAAAAATTCTGGCCCAAGTTGTTTCCTTTAATAGTCACCTAGGCCGCAAATCCCCAAAAAACGTCGATTAGGGCCTCAAGACGACCACGAAAGTTTGGAACCTGAAAAATTGACGAACAACTGCGAAGATGGAAAAAAAAATTTCGAGCCCGCGGAATAGGTGGTTAGCCATCGATATCCAACTAGATCAATCCTTCCTCCTTAGGAAGAAATGGTCTCCATTGCGTTGAGTTCTCAGGGGAGAGGGGGAAGCGTTTGTTGAATCTGAATCTTGGTGAGTTGCTTGGCTTGCTGGAGAAGTTGTGTTGCTTAGCTTGTTGAAGGTTGTCACGAACCTGTGGCTGGAAGGGTTGGACCTTTTTAACCAGTCTGGCTACATGAGATGACTATGTACATAAGAAATATTTTCACTTTGTTGCAGTCTTTTCGACCAACTTCTGTTGGATAGAAGGTGCTTGGGTTGAGCCTGTAGTGGTTGCAATATCCTTCTGTTCACCTTTTGAATAGAATGTGAAGAAGATGAATTTTGTAGTATGATATACTACTTTGTGGCATTGTTTAGTTGGGACAATAGTTGAAACTACCTCTAGTATTTTGTGGAGATGACCCCCCAAAGTAACAATGACACTATAGGGTTGAGACTCATAGATAGCATGACACTTACACATATATGGTTGGCCCAACAGAACATCTGTAATACCCCAAGGACGTGCCCCAGTTATATTATGAATTATAATCATGTTTTGTAGGCTGATGAGTTGAGTGTTGATAAGTTGGTGGGCTTATGTGTTTATTAGGCCAGAGAGCCTAAGTGTTAAAGGCCAAGAGCCTATTTTTGTATATGTAATTATGCAAAACATTAACAAAGATTAAACATCGTTGCGTGCAAACCAACCACAAAGAAAGAGTGATGGGGGACTAAGCTTCCACAGTGTGGGTAAGGGAAAAGGGGTTGAAAGGTTGGAAAGAGGGATAATCTTAGGGGATTAAGTCCTTGAGAATAATAATTTATTATTATTCCAAATTTGTGTGACAAACATGTTTTTTATCCTAAGTCCTAGGAGAGAGGAAAGGTGTGCAAAAGGGAACGCATGCATCTCCACGAAGACAAGTGTCAACCTAGGCGCATGCAGTTAAAAGTTGAAGCATCAGTTGTGTTGGGGGTTGGCTTACCATTTTCCATTCTCCATGAATTGGGTAGAATCTCCACAAGTGCCCTTCTCATACCCTCACGCATTCCTGGAAACCAGAACCGTGAAGTCGACTGGTGTATTCCCATGAATCTCGTGGCCTTTGTATTTGACCTTTGCAATATTCACGCATGCACTTGAGACCCAAAATCCGTGAGTCGCTTTGTTTCTTATGAGGAACCTGACACCTAGCTAATCTCCTTATTCGTGCCATGTTTTAGCGTGGGTTAGTGCCGCCTACGGTGCCATGCCCATTTGTTGTTGCTACTATCATCCCTGTGTGAATGAGTGTTGAACCGTTGTTGTTGTCCTCACCTGAATAGAGCTGAGTCGAAGAGTTTGTTGAAGAAGTGGGGTTTCAGGCCCGTGGTAGAAGAGGCAAGTTGTCAGTTCTGTGAGCAGCTCTCTCCAGATGAGAGAGTCTGTTAGGAAGTGGTTTTCTCCCAGAGAGAGTCTAGCACCAGCTACGGAGCTCTGAGAATTCCTAATCTGGCCTGTTGCTGAGACCCAGCAAGGGAGGTGAAGAAACTGATGGACTGTTCTTGTGAAGATGTATACTCCCGGGTGGAACATGCATGTGGGGAATGAGATTCCATGAGTAGTGGGCGTAAGAAGGCTTCTAGAGAGAATCCTTTCGGTTGCACTGTGCAGTTTTCCTGTAAACTCAACCTAGTCTAGGATTACCTTGCCTTGGGTGGAGCTTAGTCCCAGCTTGGGGGTGACCCACTGTTGAGAATGATGAGTAGCATGGTCTAAGGTTGGGAGGTCCGTGGAAGGTTTGGACGTAGTTGGTGGAATTACACCAGTTTAAAAGATAAGTATTAATTATGTACTTAATTTATATGTGATACATGTATGTGTCTTGAAATGTTATCATGTATTCTATTTCATGTATGAATTACTTTTAATTCCATTAATTATGTATGTTAGTAGTAATTTTGTGATTGCTATGTATTGTTTGGTTAAATTTCATTAAATATGCATGTTATATATGTGTGTGTGTGTGTGTGTGTGAATGTTTCGTGTAGTAGTGTTGCACGACATTGGGGTTGATGGTTGAGGACATTACAATATGGTATTAGAGCATGGTTTCAACATTGAGCCTGGATGGGCCAGATAAGTGGTATTTGGACCCACGGTTTCAAGTGGAAATGGTGTTCAGAGGAACCAATTTTGAACCTTAGAATGTTTCTAAGTGCCAAGGAGTTACTTGGCCGTGTTACGAAGCTCAGAAGGAGTAGCGGTAGAATAAAACCGCAGCCGGTATGGTATTTGACCAGAGAGAGAGAGAGAGAGAGAGAGAGAGAGAGAGAGAGATCAACACTTGGGCTGTTGGAGCCATAGAATCTGTTGTTGGAGGGAGTCTGGACCATTATATCCATGTCCAGAGAAGCAAAGGAAAGTCAGTTCGGAGGATTTCAAGTGTGGAGTGTGACAAACTTCCTAATTCCCAAAGGTCGAAGTAGATCGCAACCATCCGTTGTTAAGGACACATGTCAAGAGATCGTGTACTTCAGGTGGAAGTGCTTCGAGGGGAGGCAAGTGCTGTGAGTTTGAAACTCTTGAAGCCCGAAGTGGTGAGTCATGATGACATCACCTGGAGGTGATGTGGAAACAGGGGTTGTGTGCCAAGTGTAAGTGGATTTCGAACTGTGGAATATTGAAATGGCATTTGGAACGTGATGAGTGTCACCCATCTGAATGGGCCACATATCAGTCGCTAGTATTCGGCCATGTGGAATCTTGTATGAGCAGGGTTAGTGGGCCGCGAGGTTACGTAACGTAGTTAAAGGTTGGAGGACCCACAATGGCATTGATCACGATACATCAAGATCAACAGTCAAGAGAGATTGTGTGGACCCAAGTTGCATGTAAGCTAATTCTCCAAGGCGGTCCAATAATCCAAACTACGGTTTCACTGAGGTGTTACGTGTCAGCATCAGAAGAATTGTGGGATTAAAAGCGAGTTACTCCAAACCACCATTGCATGCCCCCACAATTGGAAAAGTGTTAAGTAATTTGACATAATGATGTAACCAAAGGTAATTGGGACGGTTCAGAGATTAATAGTTCAGATGTATGAATGCGAGATCCTCCGAAGCTCTAAAGTCCCGAAGACCCAAAGTCCCAGAACTCAGACAGCTAAGGTTCCATAGTGAGTGTCAGTCATTGGATGTTGAGTAGGCGTGGATGGTTGATCCTCCCTACTTCGTGATTTTGGTAACTCGGAACTCCGAGAGAGTTTTGTGTGGTGCTTGGAAATCTTCTGAAGTCGAAGGCCGAAGGCCCGAGTAAGCGCTTATTGATATAGCGCTTGGTCACGACCCATGGTCATGTGGGTTGGGGACTGAGAGAAAGGGGATAGTGCCTAAAAACTTCACATATTAGAGCCCTGAAAGGAAATGGAGTTTGAAAGATTTCTTGAATCATATTGGTTTATGAATGTTATGGAAATTGTTAAAGAATGATGGTCTGACAAATTCTGGTTGAATGCACATTGTGTTTGAAGAGTTCAATGAGTGTCAGGACCATAGCGAATTGCCACTGAGTGCAAGAAATGGAAGAGGCACATACTGCTTCTAGTTCAAATAATGAAGAAAAAGGAATGGATGTCCATCTGGGAGTTGAAGGATCGAAATCCAATGGACATGGAGAAGAGATAGATAAGGAATGGCATATGATGAAAATCATTGATTGATTGCAAAAAGATGTCCAAACTCACTGAGTAGATAACATAAAGCTCATGAAAGCTAAGGAACAACAGGGTGAATTCAACCTAAAGTTGATGCAGAGTCTAGAAAGAATCGAAAAGAAGTCAGATAAGGAGAGTGACTTAAGAAAAACAGGGAGTCACAAGACCCCTGAGAAGAAAAGAAGATCAAGAAGCGTTAGTAGGCATCATCATCACTCCCTGAAACATTCCAATAAGGAGACACATAGTAGTTCAAGCCCATCTCCTACCAGAAAACATAGGAGATCTATATTGGATCAATTGAAGGGAGAAATGAACAAGATTAAGCCTCCTACATTTGATGGAGAACATAAGAAGGAGAAAGATGTGGAGACATGGTTTCTTGGCATGAGGAAATAATTCCAACTGCAAAATTATTCCTCTCATGCAGAAGGAAGAATTGTAATGTATCAACTGAAAGGAAAAGCATCCATGTGGTGGGATCAACTTATGCAGGTGCAACACATTAGAGAGAAAGATATCACTTGGAAAGAATTCAAGAAATATTTCAAGAATAAATACTTGACTAAGAGATATTATGACAGAAAGATGAAAGAGTTCTTTGAACTCAAGCTCGGTAGCATGACCATTGATGAATACGAACGAAGATTTTTGGAATTACTGAAGTATGTTCCATTCATCAAATATGAGACTGTCAAGATTCAAAGGTATCTGAGTGGACTTCCACCTTCCATCGGTGACAAGATCCAGTATGATGACCCTAATACTATGGAAGAAACTATAAGAAGAGTGAAATGCTTATATGAACAACAAAGAGAAAAGCCTAATTTTCGGAAGGCTTGGGATGACCAAAAGAAGTTCAAGAAAGAGCAGAGGTAGAAGGGAAACAAACCCCCCTTTTTCAGAAACACTCCTCAAGGATAGCCATCATTTAGAGAGTCGAGAATGGCTAACATAGGGGGACAAAGGCCAAGGTAGATGCCCATTCAGTGTTGGGGTTGTCAGGGAAATCAAAAGTACAAAGATTGTCCCCACAAAAATGGAAAAGTGAGAGATTTACATAATGTTCAGCAAGTTGAAACAGTGGAAGACATGGGCAGTAGAATACCAAGAATCTATGCAGACTTGGAAAACAAGCAAGCAGAATATTAGTCGCGCATGATTGAAATGGAAGGTATGATCAACAACCATGCCTTTAATATTTTAATTGATTCAAAGGCTAGCCATAGTTATATACATCCTAGAGTGGTGGAAAGTTTGCAATTGTCGAGAAGCAAACATGAAAATTCTTGGTTAGTGTAGTTGGCTACAGGAACCAAGAGAAAAGTCACTAAGTTAGTTAAGTCATGTCCAGTGGACATGAATGGACTGAGCACAAAGGCTGAATTGAACATTCTACCTTTAGGTTCCTATGACTGTCTAGATAGGATGGATTGGTTGGACCAACACCATGCCATCTTGGACTATCATAATTGTTAGAATATAATGGATGTGCTCATTTTACCATTGACAATATCACTATTGTCACCCAACCATAGGCCGAAGCCACCCTTCGAGCACCTTAACCTTGACAGAGAATCACTCCGGAAGAAAAACCTAGGCTAGATAGCCAAACAAAGATTAGTACACCTTTCCCCAAGGATAACACATCAAACAAGAGCTGATAAGATAGTCCAATACCTAACCAAGAGATAGTCCAAGCCAAAGTGTAATCTGCTAGTTGCAGCAGCTACAACAACAACTCTCGTCCAAACCTGTGCACAAACTGGGAAAATGCAGTGCGCACAAGTGCTGCTCTGCAATTCTGAGAATGCCTACTAGAACGAAGACTGGCCTCCTGTATTTATACTAATTCTAGCTAACTGCATGGGCCGACTTCTCATTCTGGGTATCTATTTACTTAGTATATAATATTTCTTCTGGTCGACTTCTTCTCTTGTAGGCTAATAACCTAATACCAATTATCCTCTTGACTTGACTTGTCTTCTAGGGTTATTAGAAAACTCATTAGGGTTTCTTCTTGCTTCCTGGGATATTCTATTCTTGCCAGGTTTACACATGGAGGTAAATATATCCTACAACTACCATAATATTAACACTCCCTCCTAGCTAGGGAGGTATTGAAGGTAACGGTCTTGAGCACAAACATACCATTCACCTGGTAGCATCAACACAGTCGTCTAGACTATCTCATGATTAGATCATGAGAACCATCATCACTATTAGTGTTATCAATTGCATCATCTCTCAGAACCATACTCTATCTGAGTAATCAGACATGATGCTCACTCCACAGAGTGACAGAAGAGCCAGTCTTCTAATCTAGAAGAATAAATGTTCTGAATCATTTTATGTATGGGAAATCTCTGTTCATTGATCATCCATCTAGATGATAATCATTTTCAACACTGTTGATAGTATTCAAGGCAATCATAACAATATCATTCAATAGAACACAATTGTTTATATCCATAGTAGTACACAACTACAATCCAGTGGTACACTACCACACCAAGTAGCACACAGGTACTTGATTAGTGATGTATAGTCACAAACAATGGAACACATCCAACACATCTACTGTCTAGAGTGATACAGTCTTCGTGACAATCATCTGATATCAACCTACACAGAAACAATGTTATGATATAAACTAAGTCATCTGGGCCATTCTTCCTCTCACATCTGTGAGATATTTGAAGAGCATATTTTAAACATCAATGATGAGCTATTTGGACTATTCTTCTCAAGCAAGGAAGAATAATTGTCCTGATTTCAGAGCCTGGACCATTCCCCACCCTGGGCCATTCCTCTGACACTAGACAAAGTGTAACCTGAAGAGAATGAGTCTACCCTAAGGAATGTTTGTCCCTGATTGCTGAACTTGGACCATTCCCCACCCTGGGCCATTCCTCTAGCACAAAACAAAGTGAAACTCGGAGAGAATGAATCCTCCCTAAGGAATGACTATCCAGACCATTTCCAAAGGAAATGACTATCTTGCACCAACCTCCAAAATGGACCATTACCCATGTTAACCACAATGGGAAATCGTTGTTCGGCGAGGCAGGTCAGTCTTCTTGAGTAACCCTCAAGAAGAGAGACTGCCCTAGACCATTCCCCATGTTAACCACAATGAGAAATTGCTTTCTATGGTACATCAACAATCCATCGAACCATTTTCATTACAAAAATGATCGTTCGATCTCAACCATTTTCCGATTTGGAAAATGCCTATCCGTCATAAATCTCAAACCACTTTCCGAACTAGAAAGGAACTGCTCATCCTGGACCATTTTTCGAACTGAAAAGTGACTTTCCATCAATCAATAACACATCAATACTCCCTCCCAACCTGGGATTCATCTCTTCCTTTTTCAATAAGGAATTCATCTCCACGAGCTCCAGCTTGAGTACACAAACTCTTTCATCTTGGACAAAATCTTTACCAAAATGTCTTCTTATCTACTCATCTGTGGAGATGTGTATTGGAGAACCATTTTCTCATTTATGGACTTCATCATGGATAATGTAATGCTTGATTTCAAATGTACTTTGGTCTGGAACACTAATTTTCTCTAAAGGCTTCATGTAGCTTTGAACAATAAAGTATATCATTGTTGGATTCCTCTTGGTTCCTACTAGCTCACAACATCGTGGCAAGGGTCAAACTGGAACATATCCATGTGGAACTTCTTCTGTCATCATGATATCTTTGTCATGGATTGGCAATCCATCATCTTGATCTTCTGAGTAATCATTCTGATACAATATCTCTGTTATAGAAAATCTTCACCACGCTTCTGTTGTGCATTGGAGGTTCTCCACCAAGTTATCTTCTTACGTCTGCATACAAGGGTCTCTTTCTGTTATGCCTCAAAGTATTTAGGTTGCTCTTCATACACTCTTTGTTCAATTTCTCCAGAGAACAATCTTTGCATTCATCTGATGTAGAACTTCAACCCATGGATATTGTGGATGATATGATGACTCATGTAGAGGTATGTCTGGTTTACTGGAACAAGTAATCATCATAGTCTTCTCCCTCCATCTGGGGGAACCTCTAGTTATGGATTCTCTTTCTTTCTTGGAATCTTCATGTTCTTCCTAATGTTTTTCTTTAGCTCTTGGGTCCATGGATTTTCTTATAGAATCCATGCCTTAAAGATCCCACTTCTTCCTTTCATTATAGGATCACGGATGTGGATGGAAAACCAAAGATACTTTAAGGCTTCTCTTCGAAGAAGACTTCTTCTGAGGTCGAACTGAACACGTGTTGTATTTCATTGCTGCTACCATGGATATATACTTCATCATCTTCAATGGATCATAGGATTAGATCCCTCCTAATCCTTGCTTCATGTATGAGTGCATGTTTTTCTTTTTGGAAATATATAATCGGCTCCCTCCATCTAACAAATTCCATGCTTCCGTTTTCATCCTTATTGTCTTTTGCAAAGTGTCATAAGTATTTCATCAATTTCCTCTTGATTGTTGACTTCTTTTTGTCTTTGCTTTTTCTAAGTCTCTTCAAGATTGATTATGATTTCGGCTTATCTTGTAATAGCTTCCACATGATTTGTTTGATGTATTTCATTCTTTCATGTGTGTTATCTGACTTGAATAATGATAACAATCCTTACCTTGTTGTTCTTCCATAGGTATAGTTCTTCTTGGAACATATTATCTTCTAAGAGATAGATATACAAGATCTGCACAGAGACTATGCAAACAAGATATGTACAAGAACTAAGAAGAGTATTGTTACCTTGTCTTTAGAAGAAGAAGTTTGTTTTATCCTTCTTGGTCTTCTTAGTAGGTTCCTTTTCTTCGGCAACTGATGCTTCGTGTGTCCCCTTCCTTTTCTTTATCTCAGGACAATGACTCTTGTAGTGACCATACTTTCAACAGTTGAAGCATTGTATTTATGAAATATCTTTCTCATGATTTGGCTCCCTCCTTGAACCAAACATCCTTTTGTTCCTGAAATTATTGAATCTTGTTGTGAAGGCTTGATCATTGTACTTCTTTTGGGGTTTCTCTTTTGCACTAATCCTGGATTCTTCTTGAGCACAACAAGTCCAAAGTTCTTCAAATGTAGGATACTCCTTCCTTGTGTTCATGCTTGCGGAAAATGCATCCCATGTCTTGGGAAGACCATTGAGTACTATCTTTACCAATTCCTTCTCTGAAATGATCTCTTCAATGACTTGTAGTTTATCTCTTAACTATGAGATTCTCACAAAGTATGATGTTATGCTGTCATCATCACTCATCTTCATGTCAGGGAGCTCATTCTTCAAACACATTACTTGTCCAATGTTTCTAACTAAGAAGAGGTTTGTTAGGGAATCGTACATCTTCTTCAATGAGTCAAGATGGGAGATTTAGGGTATCAAGTGGTCTTTTATAGAATCCACTATGATACTCATGGAAATGATGTCACCGTCTTTGAACTTCTTCATAACTGCAACATTCTGCGGTTCCTTCTCTTTTCCTTCTTCAAACTCTAGTTCCACTATATTTCCTTTCATGATATCCAACACTTTATTCTTGGAAAGGATGAGGTCAATCCTTGTCTTCCATGATCTGAAGCTAGAAGATCCATCTAACTTTTTTTCTGACTTCATAGAGTAAGTCATGGCTTCTTTGACTTGGTTAACCCTAGATTTGACCACAAACTCAAACTTGACGTCTTGGCTTGCTAAGAGTACCAGGAGATGTACTAGACTAGAGCACACTGGTCTATCCAAAAATAAGGTCAATCCATTCACTTAAGGTACCTCAATGAGCAGATTAGGGTTTATGCAACTGCACCTGCTAGTAACCCTAGCAGCAGTGATTTGGTGACTGCTCCTGCTAGAAAGACTAGCGACAGTTCTTCAACGAGCTCAATATCCTTATGGCTATGTTTCCTTCCAATGCTTAGAATGAATGAAGGAGGTGTGGGCCCATAAAATATTAGAATATAATGGATGTGCTTGTTTTACCATTGACAATATTACTATTGTCACCCAACCATAGGCCGAAGCCACCCCTCGAGCACCTTAACCTTGACAGAGAATCACTCCAGAAACAAACCCTAGGCTAGATAGCCAAACAAAGAGTAGCGCACCTTTCCTCAAGGATAACACATCAAACAAGAGCTGATCAGACAGTCCAAACCCTAACCAAGAGATAGTCGAAGCCAAAGTGTAATCTTCTAGCTGCAACAATTGCAACAACAACTCTCCTCCAAACCTGCACACAAATTGGGCAACTACAGTGCACACAAGTGCTACTCTGCAATTCTGAGAATGCCTGCCAGAATGAAGACTGGCCTCCTATATTTATACTTATTGTGGCTAACTGCCTGGGTTGACTTCTCATTCTGGGTATCTATTTACTTAGTATATAATATTTCTTCTGTCTGACTTCTTCTCTTGTAGGCTAATAACCTAATACCAATTATCCTCTTGAGCCAACTTGTCTTCTACGGTTATTAACCAACTCATTAGGGTTTCTTCTTGCTTCCCGAAATATTCTATTCTCATCAAGTTTACATGTGGAGGTAAATACCTCCTGTAGCTACCATAATATTAACAGTAACAAGACATTCACTTGCCTAGATGAGGAAGGAAATCAGAAAACAGTCCAAAGAATTCCCAGAGCTGTTGCTATCAGAGAAATCTCATCAATGCAACTAAAGAAGTGCTACAGAAAAGGATGCCAATTATTTGCAGCCCATGTGGAGGAAACACCTAAAGATAAGGTGTCAAATATTAGATATCATGTGGTACTAAAGGAGTTTGAAGATGTGTTCCAGGAGGTACTAGGACTACCCCCAAAGAGAGATATTGACTTCTCTGTAAACTTGATTCCTGGAGCAATGCCAGTGTCAAAAACTCCTTACAGAATGAGTACACCATAGATGAAAGAACTACAATTGCAGCTTGAAGAGCTTATGAGGAAGGGGTATATATGCCCAAGTGTGTCACCTTGGGGTGCCCCGGTACTGTTTATGAAGAAGAAGGACAAAACGCTGATATTGTGCATCGATTTCAAACAGTTGAATAAAGTGACTATTAAGAACAAGTATCCTTTGCCAAGGATCGATGATCTCTTTGACCAATTGAAGGATGCAAAGATATTTTTGAAAATAGATCTTAGATCAGGGTATCACCAGGTAAGAATAAAGGATGAAGACATCAACAAGACCTCCTTCAGAACAATTTATTTTCACAATGAGTTCACAGTGGTGCCATTTGGGTTGTCAAATGCACTCATTGTTTTTATGTGCCTAATGAATGGTCTGTTCAGAGAATATCTAGACGAGTTTGTCATAGTCTTTTTGGATGAAATCCTGGTGTATTCCAAGACGAAGGAAGAGCATGAAAAACATCTGAGGATGGTGCTCCAAGTGATAAGAGAGCACCAACTGTATTCCATGTTGAGAAAATGCTTGTTTTATCAAAAGCAGATCCATTACTTGGGGCACATCATCTCAAAAAATGTGATAATCGTAGATCCTGAGAAGATTGAGGCCATTAGAGAATGGTCAGCGCCAAAGAATGTAACAAAGTCAGATCCATTATGGGTCTTGCTAGCTATTACAGAAGGTTCATTGCAGGGTTATCGAGAATAGATCACCCTATCACTTCCTTGCAAAGGAAGGATAAGATATTTCAGTGGATAGAAGAATGTGAGAAAATCTTTTAGCGATTGAAGCAACTGTTAACCAGTGCTCCAATCCTGAGGATTGTAGATCTGAATGAAGATTTCATAGTGTGTACAGATGCATGAAAAGAAGGACTGGGAGGAGTCCTCGGCCATAATGGATTTGTAATATGTTATGAGTCCAGGAAGCTGAAAGAGAACGAAAAGAACTATGCCACTCATGATTTGGAGTTGGCATCCATCGTTCACGTTCTAAAGAAATGGAGGCATTACCTCATGGGAAGGAGGTTCGAACTGAGGATAGAACATAACGGTCTAAAGTATTTGTTTGATCAGCCAACCTTGAATGCTAGGCAGAGTATGTGGTTGGAGTTTCTTTGTGAGTATGACTTTGATATCAAGCATATCAAAAGAAAGGAAAACAAAGTGGTTGATGCACTCAACAAGAGAGTGCATGAATTACATTCTACAATCATTAGCATGTATCGAACTGATATTAAAGGCATAATTTCGGAGGCTGGAAATACATATTTGCAATACATGGATTTGGTAGCAAAGCTACAACAAGGTGAGATGCCACATAAAGTGGAAAATTATAAATTGGAAGTCGATGGAACACTTCTGTACAAGAACAAAATTTATGTACCTAATGTCTAGGACTTGAAACTTATTATTTTGAATGAAATGCATAATGTGCCTTATGTTGGACACCCTGGATATCATAAAACTATGGCAACAGTCAAGAGCCATTACTTTTGGCTAGGTTTGAAGAAAGAGATTGTTGAATACATCGCCAGATGTATGGAGTGTAAGAAGGTTAAAGTTGAGCACAAACACCCAGTAGGGTTGCTACAACCTTTACCCATTCCTAAGTGGAAGTGGGAGGTAGTGACAATGGATTTCATCACAGGATTTCCCAGAAAAGGCAAGCAACATGATTCAATCATGGTGGTGGTGGAAAAGCTTACGAAAGATGCCCATTTTATTCCACTAAGGACTACTCACAAGGCAATTAATGTTGTTGATATTTTTATGAGGGAAATAGCACGATTGCACGGTATTCCCAAGACAATTATGTCTGACAGGGACCCGAAATTTACCTCCAAGTTTTGGAAGGGGTTGTTCAAAGGATTCAGAACGAATCTGAACTTCAACACTGCTTATCATCCCGAGTTTGATGGACAGACAAAGGGGGTGAACAGAGTAATAGAAGACACGCTAAGGATGTATGTGATGGACAAACCATCTAAATGGCAAGACTACCTACACTTGGTATAATTCACCTACAATAATGGGTATCAAGCATAATTGAATATGATTCCATTTGAGGCACTTTATGGCAGAAAGTGAAACACTCTAGTAAGCTGGGAGAACCCAGCTAATAGAGCAATAGTTGGGCCAGAGTTGCTTAAGGAAATGGAAGAGAAAATATTGAATATTAAGCAAAATTTGAAAGCTCCCAAGACAGGAAGAAGAGTTATGCTGTTAAAAACAAAACCCATAGAGAGTTTAAAGTGGGAGAGCATATTTTCCTGAAAGTAAAAGCCAATAGAAGTTCCCTGAAGCTGGGAAACTGCTCCAAGTTGGCAGCCAGATTTTGTGGGCCATTTGAAATCCTAAAAAGGATTGGACCAATTTCATATATGCTTACATTACCCGCATCCATGACTGTACATAATGTGTTTCATATTTCATTTCTTAATAAATATATACATGATGCTTATCATGTAATCAATTGGAATGTGATTCAGGTGGAGGAAGAAGGTGTTCTGCAAGTGCATCATGTGTGCATATTGGACCGGAAAAGTAAACAGCTCTGGAATCGAGCCATAGGACTTGTAAAGATCCAGTGGACCTGGTATGGTCATGAGGAAATGACATCGGAGCATGAATATGCTATGCGGGTAGAATATCCACATCTTTTTGAATATTTTGAAAATCTTGCTGATGTTGTGTAAAGAGTTGCACTGAGGAAAATGAAAAAATAAGGGGAGGAGATTATAATACCCCAAGGACGTTGCCTAGTTATATTATGAATTGTGATGTAGGATCACCTCTCTACCTCAACAAATGCGCCATCAAGCCAACACATAGACACACAATAAATAAAGGGAGAGAAATTGACCCTCCTATTTTTAAATTTGAAATCAGATCCTATGGGGATTTGTGTTGTAAGGCTGTAAGATCCAAGCCATACCTTTGTACAAGTAATGGGTATAGTTGCCTTAAATGGTTGCTTGTAGAAGTTCTAGGTCTGAGTTAGGTTTGGATCATCATTTATGTGAGGAATCCATAGGAGTATGGTGTTGTAACTGAGATAATGATAGCACTAAAGGGGTGAAGAGGATAAGATCATAGAGCCCTCTTTTGTAAAGGAGAGAGGAAGAGAGATCTTGGTAGAGAGGTCTGATAGTAGAAGAAAAAATCAGGAGAGAGTTATATTAGGAGAGCTTGAGATAACTGGGACTCTGTCACAGTCTATTTTTTGTAATACATCTGTATAGACACACAAAGATAATAGAAAATAAGTTTTTCTTGCACATGGTGTGTTTATGTATTTGTGTTTATTGTTATGATTTTATATGTCATTCATGTTCTGAATGTATGAACTGGTGAAGTATTGTATGAGTTTCAATTGTTTCTCATCTTTGAGTTTTGAGTGCAAGGAGTGCAAATTGTCCGCGAGGAGTGCATTGACAGAGGTGAGTTAACCTCAAGAAAGATCAGAAGCAATATCGTTGAAACTTCATCAGCGGAAGTGCAAGGAGTGAACATGAATAAATATATGTTGATTTCGGGGAGAAACAGAGTTACTGAACACTTTGTAAGGAGAAGCTCTATAAGGTTTTCATCGAGCAAGGAGAAAGCCAGGAGGGCGAGAAGAATTTCTTGTTCAAGAAATCCTTCGGATCTATGTTTGAATAAATCCCAGAAATGCAAGGAGTGCGTGGGAGATCGGAATTTTCGAGGAGATCAAGCTTAGAAGGGATAACGTAAGGTGGGTTACAGACTTATTCTAAGTCCTAAATCTCAGAAGAGATAACGCTTTCAGAAGCACAAGCGAGAGCTAGAACAGTGGGGTTCGCAGTGGAAAGTTCGAGGGTCGAAGCCTTTGAACACTGAAAAAATATTCCAAGTCGAAAGAAGGTGAAATATCAGGAGGAGGAGCGACAACAACCATTAGATTGGTTATGAGAAGGATCCTAGACCATTAGTGCAATATCCCCAGGATGAACCCAATTGTAAATGTAAATGAAACTGTACTTAAGTTGGTGAGTTGTTTGACATCATTTTTGTATGCAACTTTCATGGCATAGTGCACGCATGTACTGCGCAGTAAAATGACGAAGTGTACACATTCTAGGATACCGCATGCAACATCTTAAGTGCACGTGATATTGAGGCTAATGAGCCTTTGTGTATATGCTATGTTTTATAGGCTGGTGAGCCAATTATTATAAGCTAGGATGCTTATGTTTTGATTAGGCCCGAGAGCCTAGATGTTGAAGGCTAGTGTGCCTATTTTGTATATGTATCATGATTAATATAAAATACATTGTTGTATGCAGACCGACCATGATAAAAGAGATGGGGGAATAAAATCCACTAGTTAGAGAAAGGGTGGGGGCTAAAAGTTATGGAAAAGGGCTAAGCTAGGGAGCTTAAGCCAAAAAGAAATATTATATTAATATTTCTTAAAATATAAAGTATGGATAATTATTTTATCCTAAGTTCGAAAATTGAGGACAAGTTGGCCAAAGTAGCTCCCAACATGACAAGTGTCAAGTTGGGGACATGCATATATATTGTTGGGACTTAGTTCATTTCCAATCATTCTTACCATCATTCATCCATCATTCAACAATTATTCCATGACCATTCAAACCATTGAGCTATCCTTCGTATCTTCATGACTGTACCTGAACCCGTATCCATAGAAATTTTGTGTTGGTGTACCTGGTTAGCTTGGGAGCTGTACTGAAGAAGTGAGTTGTCAGGCCTGTGGGATATTGAAAAGGTGAGTTGTCAGGCCTGTGAGAAATTATTTGGGTGAGAGAATTTCTGGGAATTGATTTCCTGAAGGTGCTAAACTATAGCTACAGTGCTCTGAGACTTCCTGTCCAGCCTGTTGTTCAAGCTCGAAAAGGAAGTGGGGCAGCCGAAGGACTGTTGAGAAAAGAAGGGGCGCAGTTCTTAGGTGGGACAGGCATGTGGGGAATGAGGGACTGTAGGTTGTTAGTTTGAGTTGGAACTTGAGATAGAGTCTTTCTTGTTGTCTATGAGCCTTTATCCTGGTTAGGAATCCCTTTACCTGGGTGGAGTTTAGTCCCAGCTCAGGGGTAACTCAATGTTGAGAGTGATGAACAGTGTGTTCTAAGGATGGGAGGTTCATGGAAGGTCTGCACACAGTTGGTGACATTATTACCAAGATAAGTTCCAATTGTGTGATAAATTTACATGCTACATTGTTATTTACGTGCTTATTTTTATGGGTTATCATATGTGCGGTTATAACTGTGTTTATTTTTATGGGTATTTCCTGTATATGCTGTATGTATATGTTATTGTTATTTCAGTGTGAATCTGTGTATTTACAGATGTATTTGTATGTTTACATTTTATATATAATGCTTCTTCAAGAGTTCTGTGTGTATATATATTTTAATTGCACACAGTTCAAAAAATTTATGTGGCATAACTCAGTTGGATACTGGGTATGTTACAGTATGTTCCGCAGAGAGAGAATGTAAGAGTTCTCTCATGTAGCGTGGCCCGACCATGGGTGGTCAGGGATGTTACAGCTATATCTACATCCAGTGACACAAGGAAGCGTAGAGGAGAAGAACAGATCCCATCCGTTGGGTCTGAGTATAGAGGATCAACAATCATTGGATCCAAATGGAGGTGCACGAGCCTTAACACTGTGCACACACAAGAGAGTGGACTCACAAAAGTGCCGAAGACCTAAAGTCATTTGGGACCATCCATCATCTAGAAGGACGCGTGGTGGAAATCCATCAATTTCTGGTGGAAACGCTCTGGGAGGAACGAGAACCCAAAAGTTTGAAACTTCTGAAGCCCAAAGAGCCAAAGAGCCAGAGGAAATTTGAACCGTCAAATTCGGAGAGACACGCGTTAGTAAGTCGTGAGATCAAGAGAAAGACGAGGATGGAATTTTGAAACATACGAACCACGAATAGTTGAAGCATCGAGGGTCGTCGATATGCGAGGGAATAATATTCAGCAGATCTGAGTTTCAGGTAAACGGACTACAGGAAAAAATGAGTTTATAGGAGTTTGAGATTCCTAAAGCCTGAAGCATCGAAGGGGCAAAGAGAACCTAGACCGTCAGATCCAGAAAAGGCATGTGGCGAAAGATCGTGAACTCCAGGTGAAATCACTTTGGAAGAACGTGAAGGAGAAGGGTTTGAAATCGTCGAAGCCTGAACAACCGAAGAAGATGATAGTCATTGATCTGGGTTGGAAAAGTGTCACCAAATCGTGAACTTTGGAGGATCGTACTCTGGGGTGTTTGAGAAATTGAGTTTTGGAAAGTTCTGAAGCACTGAAGTCAAAGCATTTAGAGCTATTGATTCCAAAGGAGAATCGTGGATCTTTGATATACGAAGGGACACGTGGAGGATGGAGACTCACTCCATTGGACAACCGTTGGATCAGGGAGGACAGGTGTCGGAAGATTCGACACTCCATAAGGATTCGCTCTGGATATTTTTGTTTGTTGAAATTTGAGAACGTTGAAGGCTGAAGTCCCATAAATGACGAGATTCGTCGATGTGAAGGAAGACACATGACACCAAATCTAGAACTTCGGAGAAAAAATGGAGGGGAAAGAGTTTGAATACCCAGAGAAGATCTCTATCGTTGATAGAGGGAGGAAGTCGTAGGACCTTTGATTTAGTTGGAGAAGACAAAGTCCCAAAGAGGGAGCCGAACCGTCGATTTAGGAGGACCCGTGGCAGATGATCTGCCATTTCAGAGAAATCTCTTCGAAAGGAATGATATTTTGAGAATTGAGATTCCCGAAGGTCGGACTCACGGAGGAGATCCTGACCATAGATTCAGGGAAACAGGTGGCAGCATATCTTCAACTCTGAAATATTTCCATACAGAGGAAGTGAAAGTTTGAGAGTCGAAACTCTCGAAGCCTGAAAGGAGAAATCAATAGAAACCGTTGATTCGAAGGGGAGCTACGTGTCGACAGATCGAGAAGATATGAGATAGCATGTGGAAGGAGGAAAGAAGGAAGGAAATAACAACCATTGATCGTGGATAGATAGAAACCATTGATCGGGGATGATCGCCAAGGGATTGGAGATCGATGGATAGGAAGGATTGTGGGGCTAGTACATGCTCATACGTTAATTTTTCTTGAGAGGGCCCCAATCAGAACCACGGTATTGTCAGGGGCATACATGGCGCTTTGCAATGAATTTCGGGGTGAAATGAGGGTTGGTCTAAAACAACTCTTGGTTGCGCTCGCAATGGAATAATTCTACAAGGTCGTATCCGAGGGGCATATGAAGGAAGGGGCTAGTGGAAAAGAGATAGCGACCACAATTTGAAGAGTGCATAGATAGAGGGTGCAGGTATCACAGGACTTGCGCCCATTTGAGAATAAAGGGGCCTATGTAAAGTTGGTTTTGGGTTCAATCAGGAGCCCGAAGGGTCGATCCAACCTAGAAGAAAAGAATATCCAGTGACCGAGAGGTCGCAAAACTCTCGGAGGGTAGGTGTTATTGGATAAATCCATAGGTGCAGACACTAACCGATCTCCCTAGATCCACCTAGATCTAGAACAAAGCAAGACAGAATATGCCTCTTTCCTTAGATTTTAACCATTGAATTAACTAGGAGGAAAGAATAAGTAACATACCTTATAATCGCTTTCTATAGTCTTTTTTTCTCCCGCTTTGCTCCAGTGCTCTTGTGTAGTCAAAATCAAAACAACACAAACCAACCAAAGTGATAGAGATAGCATAAACTCAATATAAACCTATGTATGTGATCAAGGAATCATACAATAAAACACAACAAGCTTTATAGGA
>JZKD02S1862754.1:14648-43759 GCA_000966675.3 Picea glauca | reverse complement strand
AGGATGATCCCACTAAATCATGAAAGCGATTAAGATCCAAACCATTCGGATGCCACCTCACCATAGAAGTTTCTCCTTCTATAAGATTCGAGAAAACGCTCATTTTTCCCACGTGTAGGCATTCTCGCACCCTAGCTATTGAGCAACCTGCGAACACCTCGCACCCTAGATATAGTGCAACCTGCGAGAATGGGTCATTCTCGCACCCTGCCTATATAGCAACCTGCTAACTTCCTTTTTTATAAGGTTTTTACATAGGAAAATGCAACTTCTTTTCTCAGGAAAAGTTCTTCTCCCTTCTCTCTTTAGGAACTCAGGCCACTGACCCCTCTGAAGGCAACAGATCGGTTTACATCATTAACGATCATAGGGATGACGAAAATAATGTGTAACATTAGGGGGGTTGCATCATGTGGTATCAGAGATAAATATTTGTCTGTAGATTTTAGGTGAAAGAGAAAGAGGAGAAGACCGAGTTTTGTTGTAGACAACAAACAAGAAGGAGGTGAATGGAGATGATCTGGTAACATTAGATGATATCAAAGGTTCAAATTTTCTTGTAGACAACAGGTGAAGGAAGCAGGGTACTGATGCTCTATGAGAAGGTTGTTTCATGTGTGCAACAAAAAAAAATTAAACAACCAAGTGAGTTGTGAGAGAAGATGGATATATTCTTGGATGACGAGTGATCCATAGGCTTGCCAGGAGGGCAGGTAGAAGGTGGAAATGGATACTAAAGTCCATGGGCATGGTCAAAGAGAAGGCCACCAGCAGAAAAACAATCCAAAGATGGATTTGGAGTTCAATCAGATAAGAGAACAAATGGAGAAGCTTGCATTTAAAATGAAACAGGATGCAAAAGTGCAATGGGTGTATGGGGGGCCCATGAAGAAGAAGGAAAAATGGCATGTTCAAAATTTATTGGCCAGAAAGAAACAACAAGAGTTGAGAAGGTGGCTGAGGAAATTAGAAAACCTCAGTGACACAGAGGAGGAACAGATTCACATATGTGAACCAGAAATTCTGAGACACCTCAATGATGAGGAGGAGGTGAGATCATATGAAGATCTCATAAACTACGAGGTAGGAAGAAATGGACTTTCAAGTTGCCAGGTGGGAAATAGAAAGAGATCAGTGGAAGGTCTCGTATACTACGAGAGGAGCAGTGTCGAAAGTTCAATTTGTCAGGTCGACAATGAGATGGGATCGGTGGATCTAATAGACTGCCAGGTGGGCGGAAGGGAAGTGCCAAATTGCCAGGTGGGCAGGGGGAAAGAAATGAGACTGTCTGAAAGTCTCAGGAGCTCAGAAGTGGGTTTAGGTCATAAAGGAGTGATGATAGGTGAATATTCACGTGGATTTGCAAACCATGTGAATGCAGATGATGAGAAGTTAAATACTTTGATCACAAAGGAGGAGGATCAGAGGAGCATTCTGATTATTGGAGGGATCAAATAATTCCTGCCACATAGCCAGAGAAGGCCAGTGCACATGATGAAAGTGAAGCAGTAGAGGAAGGATAGCCAACACTGACTGTCATGAAGAAGAATCATGTATCAGAATCTGCCCAAGGAGAAGAAGAAGAGGAGTGCACAGTTGAGATGCTCACTCAATGGGAAATAGAATTGAGGATGTTAGAGGATTGGTTGGACAATCCAAAACCAGCATATGACTACCAGAAGATAGTCATGCAAATTTTCAGGAGAAGATCATTCGACATAATTGCTTAAAATTTTCAGCCAGGAAGCTGAACAAGAAATGACTACAGCACTGGAGCCTGCAGCAGAAAAGGAAGAAGACATCATAGAATTTGCTGAGCTACATGAGGAACTGGAAACCTTGGAGAGAAGTAGGCATATACAATAGGCTAAGTTGGAGATAGATGGAGAAGGATACCATCCAGGAGAGAAATTAGAGGAAGCTGGAGATGTAGCAGGAGAGGGGATGACATAAACCAATATGTGAGAGGAGGTGACCAAGCATCATGTCAATCAAGAAGAGACTGGAGAATTGGAGTCTGCAACAGGGTAGCAAGCTAAGACCACAAGAAAGGGATAAAATCATAAGGGGGATCGAGTTTATCTACCCATTGACAAGAAGGAAGTGAAATAGACAAGACTGCATAACAAGAGCCAACCACTGGAGCAGCTGGGCAGAGAAATAGAGGAAATAAGAAAGTTGATGTTGAGGTTAATGCAAGAAGCAGTCAGCAAAGGAAAGTTCAACAGGTGAGAGTCTGCCATAGCAGTAGGGAAGAAACAGAAAAATAAGCAGCAACAACAACAACAACATAGATAGAGAGGAGCAAGAGGACAACTCCAAGAAAGAGTTTGGGATCCAGGAGGATTTCAACACTGGAGAAGAGGAGCTCATGAGAAGAAGCTCATGAGTAGGAGCTCATAATTTTCCTAGCAGTGGAGTATGATTCAGGATCATTGCTCCACCTCAGCAAATGTGCCAGCAAGCCAACGCATAGACGCGCAATAAATAAAGGGAGAGGCATTGACCCTCCTATTTTTAAATTCAAAATCAGATCCTATGGGGATTTGCGTTGTAATATTGTAAGATCCAAGCCACACCTTTGTATAGGTAGTGGGTAGAGTTGCCTCAAATGGTTGCTTGTAGCAGTTCTAGGTCCAAGTCAGGTATGGATCATCATTTATGTGATGAATCTATAGGAGTATGGTGTCGTAACTGAGACAATGATAGCACTAAGGAGGTGAGGAGGATAAGCTCGTAGATCCCTCTTTTGTAAAGGAGAGAGGAAGAGATATCTTCGTATAGAGGTCTGATAGTAGAAGTAGAACTCATGAGAGAGTTATAGTAGGAGAGATTGAGAGAACTGGAACTCTGTCATAGTCCAGTTTGTGTAATACATCTATATAGACACACATAGATAATATAAAAGCAATTTTTCCTGCACATGGTGTGTTTATTTATTTGTGTTTAGTTTTATGATTTTATATGCCATTCATGTTCTGAATGTAAGAACTGGTGAAGTATTGTATGATTTTCAATTATTTCTCGTCTTTGAGTTTCAAGTACAAGGAGTGCACATTGTCTGCAAGGAGTGCGTTGACAGAGGTGAGTTAACCTCAGGAAATATCAGGAGGGATACCGTTGAACTTTCATCAGCATAAGTGCAAGGAGTGAGCAGGAAGAACTCTATTTTGAGTTCAGGGAGAAACACAGTTATTGAACACTTTGTAAGGAGAAGCTCTGTAAGGTGTGCATCAAGCAAGGAGAACACCAGGGGGGTGAGAAGAATTTATTGTTCAAGAAATCCTTCGGATATGAGTTTGATGAAATCCCAGAAACGCAAGGAGTGTGTGGGATATCAGAATATTCGAGGAGATAAAGATCATAAGGGATAACGTAAGGTGGGTTACAAACTTATTCTAAGTCCTAAATCTCATAAGACATAACGCTTTTAGAAGCACAAGCTTGACCCAGAACATTCGAGTTCGCAGCGAAAATTGCAAGGGTCGAAGCCTTTGAACACTGGCAAAATATTCCAAGTCTAAAGAAGGTGAAATCTTAGGAGGAGGAGCGACAACAACTGTTAGATTGGTTGTGAGAAGGAGCCTGGATCGTTAGCTCTACGTCCAGTGACACAAGGAAGCGTAGAGGAGAAGAACATATCCCATCCCTTGGGTCTGAGTGAAAAGGATCAACAATCATTGGATCCAGATGGAGGTGCACGAGCCTTAATGCTATGCACACACAGGAGAGTGGACTCACAAAATTCCTAAAGCCCTGCAATCATTTGAGACCATCCATCATCTAGAAGGACGTGTGGCGGAAATCCATCAATTTCGGGTATAAACGCTTCGGGAGAAACGAGTGCCCAAAAGTTTGAAACTTTCGAAGCTCGAAGAGCCGAAGAGCCGAAGGAAATATGAACTATTAGATTCAGAGGGAAATGCATCAGTAAGTCATGATATCAAGAGAAAGAAGAGGATGGAATGCTGAAACATCCAAACCCTAGATAGTCAAAGCGTCGAGGGTCGTCGATGTGCGAGGGGACAATTGTCAGCAGATCTAAGTTTCGGGTAAACGCACTCTGGGAAAAAATGAGTGTATAAGAGTTTGAGGCTTCCGAAGTCCGAATCATCAAAGGTGCGAAGAGAACCTGGACCGTCAGATCCAGAAAAGGAACATGGAAAAATATCATGAACTTCAGGAGAACACAAAGGAGAAGGGTTCGAAATCGCTGAAGCCCAAATAGCCAAAGTAGACGATAGTCATTGATCTGGGTTGGACAGGTGTCACCAGATCGTGAACTTCGGAGGATCGTACTCTGGGGTTTTTGAGAAGTTGAGTTTCAGAAAGTTCTGAAGCATTAAAGCCGAAGCATTCAGGGTCATTGATTCCAAAGGAGAAACGTGGATCGTTGATCTGCGAAGGGATACGTGGAGGACGGAGACTCACTTTGTTGGACAACCATTGGATCAAGGAGGACATGTGTCAAAAGATCACGCACTTCAGAAGGATTTTCTCCGAAGATTTTCATTTTTTGAAATTTGAGAATGCCGAAGGATGAATTTTCAGAAACGACGAGAGTTGTCAATATGAAGGAAGACATCCAACGATGAATCTAGAACTCCAAAGGAAAAGAGAAGGGGAAAGAGTACAAAGACCCGAAGAAGATATCGATCGTTGATCGAGGGAGGAAGTCGTAGGACCATTGATCTAGTTTGAGAGGCAAAATTCCTGAAGCGGGAGTTGAACCATCAATTTAGGAGGACGTGTGGCGGACAATCTGCCATTTTGGAGAAATCTCTCCGAAAGGAACGGGAGTTTGAGAATTGAGATTCCTAAAGGCCGGACTCACTGAGGAGATACTGACCATAGATTCATGCAGACAGGGGGCAACAAATCTTCCACTCCAGAAGATTTCCATACGGAGGAAGTGAAATTTTGAGAGTCAAAAATCCCGAAGCTTGAAAGGCGAAATCAACAATAGCCGTTGATTTGAAGGGGAGCTACGTGTCAATAGATCGAGAAGATCTGAGATCGTGTGTGGGAGGAGGAAATAAGGCAGGAAATGGTGGATAGATAAAAACCATTGATCATGGATGATCACCAAGGGATTGGAGATCGATGGACGGGAAGGATTGTGGGGCCAGGACATGCTCGGACGCTAATTTTCCTTGAGCCGTCCGCAATCAGAATCACAATATTTCTAGGGGCATACATGGCACTTTGTAATGAATTGCGGGGTGAAACGCAGGATGGTCTAAAAACACTCTTGCCCATGCCTGCAATGACATAATTTTGCAAGGTCATAGCCCAGGGGAATATGAAGGAAGGGGCTAGTGGAAAAGAGCTAATGCTCGCAATTTGAAGAAGAAGATAGAGGGTGCGGGTATCACAGGACTTGTGCCTAGTTGAGAAGAAAGGGACTTGTGTAAAGTTGGTTTTGGGTTTAATCAGGAGCCCAAAGGGTCGATCCGACCCAAATGAAAATAATATCCAGTGACCGAGAGGTCACAGAACCCCAGGGGGGTAGGGGTGCTGCATTAAATTGTAATCATGTTTATGAATTGTAATCATGTTTTGTAGGCTGGTGAGCCGAATATTGATAAGATGGTGGGCTTATGTGTTTATTAGTCCAGAGAGCCTAAGTGTTAAAGGCCAAGAGTTTTTTTTTGTATATGTAATTATTCATAACATTAATAAAGATTAAACATCACTGCGTGCAGACTGACCATGAAGAAAGAGTGATGGGAGACTAAGCTTCCACATGGTGGGTAAGGGAAAAGGGGCTGAAAGGTTGGAAAGAGGGGTTAATCTTAGGGGCTTAAGTCCTTGAGAATAATAATTTATTATTATTCAAAAGCTGTGTGAAAAACATGTTTTTTATCCTAAGTCCTGGGAGAGAGGTAAGGTGTGCAAAAGGGAACACATACAACTCCAGGAAGACAAGTGTTGACCTAGGTGCATGTAGTTAAAAGCTGAAGTGTCTGTTGTGTTGGGGGTTGACTCACCATTTTCCATCCTCCATGAATTGGGCAGAGTCTCCGCGAGTGCTCTCTGCATACCCTCACACATCCCTGAAAACCAGAACCATGAAGCCAACTGGTGTATTCCTGTGAATCTCTTGGCCTCTGTATTCAACCTTTTCAATATTCACGCACACACCTAAGACCCAAAATCTGTGATTCGTTATGTTTCTTCTGAGGAATCTGACACTTGGGAAATTACCTTAGGCGTGTCGTGTTTTAGCGTGGGTTGTTGTCCCCTGCGGTGCCATGCCCATCTTTTGTTTCTATTGTCATCCCTGTGTGAATGAGTGTTGAACCATTGTTGTTGTACTCACCTGACTAGAGCTGAGTAGAAGAGTGTGTTGCAGAAGTGGGTTGTCAGGCCCATGGTAGAAGAGGCAGGTTGTCAGGCCTGTGAGTATCTCTCTCCAGGTGAGAGAGTCTATTGGGAAGTGGTTTTCTCCCAGAGAGAGTCCAACACCAACTATGGAGCTCTGAGAATTCTTGATCCGGCCTATTGTTGAGACCTGGAGATTGAGGTGAAGCAACCAATGGACTATGCTTGTGAAGGTGTATACTCCTAGGTGGAACATGCATGTGGGGAATGAGAGTCTGTGAGTAGTTAGCGTAAGAAGGCTCTTGGAGAGAATCCTTCCGGTTGCACTGTGCATTTTTCTTGTAACCTCAGCCTAGTGTAGGATTCCCTTGCCTTGGGTGGATCTTATTCCCAACTCCGGGGTGACCCACTACTAAGCGTCATGAGCAATGTGGTCTAAGGCTAGGAGGTTCGTGGAAGTTCTGCATGTAGTTGGTGGAATTACGCCAGTTTAAAAGATAAGTATTAATTATGTACATAATTTATATGTGATGCATGTCTGTGTCTTGAAATGTTATCATGTATTCCGTTTCATGTATGAATTACTATTAATTCCATTAATTCTGTATGTTAGCAGTAATTTTGTGATTACTCTGTATTGTTTAGTTAAATTTCATTAAATATGCATGTTATATATATATATATATATATATATATATAGATGTATGAGAATGTTTTGTGTAGTAGCGTTGCCTGACAGTGGGGTTGATGGCCAGGGACGTTGCAACATCACAGACATCCAGTGGGGAAACATCACATAATACCTCATCCTTGAAGGGTTGGATTCCATATGACAATCGACACTGTTGGATGACATGGAGATTTTGTCCTTGGCAAAGCCACCCGATGTCATATGGATGTGGATGTGGTGTTGTCGACAATCCCAACTATTTGATGACCTTTGTTGAGATGAGGTTCTTCTGGCTTCCTCTATCAACAATAAAATGCAGCGGGGTCCCATTCACCCACATCTGTGAATGAAAAAGGAGCTCCCCCTCTTCAAGATCTTTTGGTTATTTTGGTTGAATTGTTGCAGTCACAACAATAGTAGTGGGGTCTGCTTCGATGATCTGTCTTTTACCGGTATTTTCATAGTCATATTCTGAATCAGGGTTCAAATCCTTGTCTTTTATCTTGGTGACCAATGACATTTTTGAGTGACATTCATCGGTGTTCTGTTAGGGGCTTTTGTGAAAATCACACAATTTTCCAGTGTCCTTCTTCGTCTTTCCGTGACCCTTCTTTTCCTATGGCTTGGACTGGCTTTTGGGACGTTGTTTTTTAGAGCCATCTTTCTCATACTTCGGTTGTTGCGTATTTGCAGATATGAACTCCCGTTTGTTCTGGTGCCTAAATTTATGCTCAATGTTAACAACATTTATATACCTAGCACCGAGTGATGAGATATCCAGAAAATCCATTTCAATTTGGATGTATATGTGTAGAGCCCCGTGGTATTTTAGAACCAAATGTCAGTCGGAGTCTTTGATACCTGTCTAGGTGCGAAATGTATGGAAGGTATTGGTGAACTCTGACACTAATTGGCCCCTCTCTTGCTGCAGTGTTGTCCATCTCATGTACTAGTCTTCATAGTTGACAACAGGTTAATATTATTCCTCTACCGCATCTACAAAAATTCCCAAGTCGGATTGACCCCATATATTCCAGACTCCTCTATGGAAATTTTCTCCCAGTAAGTTTCCCACCAATGTTTGACATGGGGGGGGATCCTTAAGGAGTACAAAGGTGATCTTTTCCCTGTCATAAAAATGGTGAATAAATAAATAACCTTCTAGTTGATTTAACCATTTGTCAAGGGACTCCGCATCTATCTAACCTTCAAATATGGGAATATCAAAATTAACCTGTACCTTGAAAGGTGAGGTGCCTCCAAAGTGGCCTCTTAATGAAGACGTGTCGGTTGTTATTGACATGCATTGAAGGATGTGGGAAAAATTCTCCATCATTTTGTCCCTTTGTCGTGTGAGAGCTTGCTCAAGAAACAAATTAATAGAATATTTTGCTCCATCATTTTTATTTTCTTCCACCATGGAGGGTTTCTTGGGTGTGCGAGAGAGATTGTCCTCAAGAGAGACAATCTTGAGACCCAACTTTCTATACTCGGACCTTGTCGGGGACATGCACTGAAAAACAATCAAGAGCAACCTGCTTTGATACCAATGATCCAGATTATTTTTGACATGAAATGAGAGCGGAGATATAATAAATAAATTCACGGAGATATCGCGGATATCCAATAATATAACATAAATGTGTCATAGATGCAACCATAAACACAAAGATACAATAATACATTATTTCTTTAGAATTTGTCGGAGGAACCACAATGCTATTGATAGCTTGACGACAAGCTATCAATAGCACTGTGGTTCTTCCGACAAATTCTAAACAAATATCTCACCACAGAAACCTAAATGAGCGTACATTATTTCTATTAACGAAAGAATGTACAAAGATTGTAAAAATACAGAGTGAAAGACTCGCTAGAATGGTGGCAACTTATCTCTGAGAAGAGATGTGACGGATAATCGCATTAAAAATAAGATGATTGTTACAAAGAGGCTCCAAAGGTCTTTTAAACATAAGTAAAATCCAAAACCCTGATCCCGGAAGATGAAAATCCAAAAGGTTTGCGGGCCCCGATGGGGGTAGTTGATACGCCAACTTCCCAGGGGCGTAACTTTTGCATACGATCTTCGTTTGGGGTGCTTGATACATTCTTGGAAATTTCTAACCGAGAAGAATGATTTTCGACTAGCCCAGGTCAGTGTCTTTAAAATTCACTTGGGCCCCAAATCCCCAAAAAATGTCGTTTAGGGCCTCAAAACGGCCCCAGAAATTTGGAACCCGAAAAACTATAGAAAAACTGCCAAGATGGAAAACTGTTTTTCAATCCCGTGGAGTAGGTGGGTGGCCACCGATATCCACCTAGATCAAACAAACAAAGGAGTATCACTAAGATTTATTTCTTCCCTACAATTACAAAAAAACATGCTCAAGGGATGTAAGTTGTATGCCATAATAACACTTAATGAAAAATGTGATGTGAAAATATTGGAAGACTTTCCAGTAGTATCGAATTTTGTCGATGTTTTTCCTAAAGAACTACCAGGTTTACCGCCAAATAGAGAATTGGAATTTACTATAGATCCAAAACCTGGAACATAACCAATTGCAAGAATGTCATATCGGATGTCGACACCTAAATTGCAAGACTTAAAGATGCAATTGAAGGAGTTGTTGGATTTGGGAATTATACATCCATGTGTATCACCATGGAGTGCACTAGTATTTTTTGTAATAAAGAAGGACTTATCGTGGAGGCTTTGAATTTAATATAGTTAATTAAACAAAGACATGATAAAGAATCAATACTTGTTACCGAGAATTGATGACTTATTTGATCAAATGAAGGAAGCGACAGTGTTTTAAAAGATTGATTTGAGATCAGGGTATCATCAATTGAAAATTAAAGAGGAAGACATTCCTAAAACCATATTCATATATTATGAATTTATTGTTTTACCATTTGGATTGACAAATGACCCTGGTGTTTTCATGAGTTTAATGAATGGGGTATTCTACGAGTGATTGAACAAGTTTGTATAGGTATTTATTAAGGATATACTAATTTACTCTTGGATGAAAGAAGAGAACAACGAACATCTGAGATTAGTTTTACAGTGTTTAAGAGAAAACATGTTGTACAGAAAGTTGTCGAAGTGTTTTTTTTTACCAGACGAAGATTCACTATTTGGGACACATTATTTTTGGAGAAGGTATCACTTTGGATCCAACAAAGGTAGAGGCTATTATGGAGTGACCAATACCAAAAAACGTACAAGAGGTATGTGTTGGAAGATTGCTTGTTGTCATTGATGTCAACCCTAGTCATTGGTTGTAGTCATTGATGTCAACCTTAGCCATTGGATTTTGGACCCAATAGTTGATTGAAGTAGATAAACATGAAGGAAATTACACATGTAGGTACAACACACATGGATGGATAGTATAAGTAATGCTGCTTTTGGTGGTATGTGGCATGTCACGTGGATCCTCACGATTGAGGAGAAATGCATTTTTGAAGATGACAATGTGAATTGAAGAAAAAACTACATGTCGGCCCTAATATTAAAAGGAAGTGACATAAAGGGTATAAATACATCTCATTATACATTCATTTTTCAACACACACAAGTTTGTTAATGAACAAGGAGATATAAGTCGAATTTCAGAGGAAATCTGAAGTAAAGAAGGTTGAATTTCAATGGAGGATGAAGTCTTTTGGTGGTGTGTTCTAAGACATATCTAGGTACCTGTGGTAAAAATTTTAGCTCTTTATTCACTATAAATTTGGAGATACACTCTATGGAAGATAGGGTTTTTGACTAGTCCTGAAGCTAGTCATAAATAAGTGTTCCGAGTAAAACAGTCATATCGTGTTCATAGAGAATCCAAGTGAAGTGAGACTAATTGCATTGGAAATAGTATGAGGTATAGTTTCTTGTGTATGAATTTCATAATCTTATGTTAAATATTGAGCAGGGGGGCTGATGTATAAGTTCTCTCTCTTGAATAAACCAAAATTGAATAAGGTCTACCATTTTCTCTATAACTCATTTTATGGGAGGATTCAAAGAGTGAAACTTGGAGGAGTTTCAAAGAATATATTGATTAATATTATCTACAGGATCAAAGTATTCCAAGAAGTGAATAATTTCATAAGTTGAAGAAGTCTCAGGAAGCATTATCAAGTTCTATGTTATGGTTGGTTGATGGTGATACTTTAATGTAAAGTTTTATTATCTCTCATATATTCTTGGGTGGAAGGAAGGGTCAAGAATGGAGAGGTCAACCCTTTCTTGATATTGGAGGATTATATCTTCCTTTTGGAGGTTTATCCCTCCCTTTATATTTGGAAGTTGTAGCTACCTTTGGAAGTCATTGCTTCCCTTGAACAATAACTATTGATTAGTTCTCATATATCGTGCATGATGTATTGTAGTGTATTGGTGTAACTCTTCTACTATTTTTTATTTCTCATTAGATATAATTGAATATATAATCTGGTCGAAGTATAAGTTGAATTTTTTTTTTTACTTGATACTGATTCACCCCCCTCACAGTATCATCAATTGGTATCAGAGTCGGTTGCTTTCAGAACAATTTAACCATTGTAAGGAAAATCCTGAGCAGAGATGGATTACCATGAGCACATTCCAAATGGGATTCAACGATTTGATGGAAGCAATTATGCATATTGCAGTGATAGAATGAAAACTTTCCTAACAAATTTTGGAGTAGACATTTGGTACTCAGTTGTAAATGGCTATGTAATCCCAAAGAATGCTCCAACTGATCCAAATGAGAAGAATCTTATGAGTTGTAATTCAAAAGCTAGACATGTTATTCTAGGAGCATTGGCATCAACCATTTTCAGCATAGTGATGGGATGAAACACTGCTAAAGAGGTATGAGACAAACTCAAGAGTATCTATGAAGGTGATTCCAAAGTTAAGCAGGTCAAGCTTCAATGACATAGAGTAAAATTTGAAAATTTGAAGATGGATGAAAAGGACGATATTGCAATGTATTTTCTTAGAGTTGATGAAGTTGTTAATGCTATAAGAGGATTGGGTGAAGAGATCAATGAATCCTTGGTTGTACAAAAATTGTTGAGATCACTTATGTTGAAGTATGATGCTAAGGTCTCTGCCATTGAAGAAACTAGGGACTTGACCAAAATGACAATGGATGAATTACATGGGTCTCTTATAGCATATGAAATGAGAAAAGGTATAGAAAATGACCAGCCAAACAATGAAGTATCATTTAAATCCATAAAGAAGACAAAAGACAAGGATAATGACCTTTATGAAGAAATAGAAAATTTTGTAAGAAGGTTCCAGAAGGGAATTGGAAGATACAAAGGTAAGTCTCCTCTCAAATGATTTAACTGTGGTATAATAGGACATATTGTTGAAAACTGCTACTATAAAAAGAGAAGTCTCAACAATAAAAATATCTTCTACTCCAAGGATGATGACATCTCCTTAGATGAGAGTTATGAAGAAGATAATGATGGAGGATAAGTCCTCTTCATAACCCAAGAAACCAAGGATGATGATCACAAGAGTTCTAAAGAAGAAGAAATCATTTATGAAGAAGACTCAAATGAAGAAACCAACCTTGATTCCTTTTGGGGATACAAAGACAACATAGAGAGTGAGCAAGAAGATGAGAATCTTGAAAAGTCAAAGCATGTTGAAACTAAAAATAACAAGCTTAGAAACACAAACATAATAGTAAAAGGTGAATTGAGTAGTTGTGAAGAAGAGAATTACAGGCTTGAAAACACCATTGGTAGCTTGAAGGAACAATTAGAAGATTATGAGAAATTGAAAGTAGAATTGGATCACACAAAAGGGGAGCTACTATTGACAATAGAAAAGTTGAAGAAGTTCGAAAAAAACACTGAAAAATTAGATGAGATCCTTAGCAATCAAAGATCTCCAAACGACAAGACATGACTAGGATACAAAGACAGTTTGAAGACAACAAAACAAGAGAAGGAATATCAAAAGGATGAAACCAACACTCCATAGCAAGTTGAACAACAAGATATAAGACTATAATTCATAAGGAATGAGACATCAAGAAGATCCTCTCCCATCAGGTATGAAAGCAATCATTATGAAGGAAACTACAAACGAATAGATCGTGAACCCAGATGGACTACACCACAAAGAAGATCACTTACTCCCAGATATCAACATTTCTTTCTTGGACATAGTTATACTTGTGGAAATTTTGGACACAAGGAAATCAATTTTAGAATCAATGAAATGAATAACTACACAAGATACATGAATGGTGCAAATAGTGGATATGGAAATGTTCACAGACCTGTCAACAAAAATTATAATCCATTTGACCCATTAATGGATAACAATATTGTATGCTACAAGTGCAATAATCTTGGTCACAAAGCACGAGATTACAGAGAGATGAAAGAAGATAATCCTATGCCAAATGTCCCTATACCAACTACAACATGAAAAAGGAAAGAAATTCCACACAATGAAAATTGTCAAATAGCATTGGCCGCTAAATAATGCAAAGAAGAATATGAATGGTTCATAGACAGTGGGTGCGCATCTCATATGATCGAAGATCAAAGAAACTTTTTCATCTTGAAGAAAAAGGGTGGAAATGTTGCATTTGGAGATGACTCATCTACCAAAATATTTGGAAAAGGATTTGTAAAGATTGGAAGTGAAAATGTAAAAGCAGGAAAATTCCTATTGGTTGAAGATATGAAGCACAATCTCCTCAATGTCAACAAAATATGTGATCAAGGATACACTCTTACGTTTGACTCCTGAAAATATAAAATTAGAGAAAATAACTCAGGAAGATTGGTTGCAACTGCAACAAGAAGACCGAACAACATATACATCCTAGACATGAAGAAGAGAGAGAAGACAAAATCCACACAAAATGATTCCAAGGAAGAAAAAGTCCCAAAGACCAAAAATAAGGATGAAGTATTATTGAGTTCCACATGTTCAAGTGGATCAACCCTAAAGAATAAGGTCACATTATTCCATTGAACTCAGCAGGAGCAGCCCCACCCTTTTCCATTGATGTCAAAGGGGGAGATAAATTGGTGTCATGATGGCATGGGGAGCATGAGTGTTGCCATCAATGACAAAGGGGGGTATTGTTGGAATATTTCTTGTTGTCATTGATGTCAACCCTAGTCATTGGTTGTAGTCATTGATTTCAACCCTAGCCATTGGATTTTGGACCCAACAGTTGATTGAAGTAGATAGACATGAAGGAAATTACACATGTAGGTACAACACCCATAGATGAATAGTATAAGTCATGCCGCTTCTGGTGGTATGTGGCACGTCACGTGGATCCTCATGATTGTGGAGAAATGAATTTTATAAGATGACAATGTGAATTGAAGAAGAAACTACATGTCGACCCTAATGTTAAAAGGAAGTGACATAAAGGGTATAAATACATCTCATTATACATTCATTTTTCAACACACACAAGTTTATTAATGAACAAGGAGATATAAGTCGAATTTTAAAGGAAATATGAATTAAAGAAGGCCGGATTTCAATGGAGGATGAAGTATTTTGGTGATGTGTTCTAAGACATATCTAGTTACCTGTGGTAAAAATTTCATCTCTTTATTCACTATAGTTTTGGAGATACACTCTGTGGAAGATAGGGTTTTTGACTAGTCTTGAAGCTAGTGATAAACATGTGTTTCGGGTAAAACAATCACAACGTCTTAATAGAGAATCCAAATGAAGTAAGAAAAATTGAATTGGAAATATTATGGGCTATAGTTTCCTGTATACGAATTTCATAATCTTATGTTAAATATTGAGCGTGGGGCATGGTGTACAAATTCGCTCTCCTGAATAAACTAGAAATGAACAAGGTCTACCATTTTCTCTATAACTCCTTTTTTGGGAGGATTCAAGGAGTGAAACTTGGAGGTGTTTCAAAGAATACATTGATTACGATTATCCATAGGATCAAAGTATTCCAAGAAGTGAAGAATTGCAGAAGTTGAAGAAGTCCCAGGAAGCATTATCAGGTTCTATGTGATGGTTGGTTGATGGTGGTAATTCAATGTAAAGTTTTATTATCTCTCATATATTCTTGGGTGGAAGGAAGCGAAAAGGATGGAGAGGTCAATCCTATCTTGATATTGGAGGATTTTATCTTCCTTTTGGAGGTTTATCCCTCCCTTTATACTTGGAATTTGTAGCTACCTTTGGAAGTCACTACTTCCCTTGAACAATAACTATTGATTATTTCTCATATATTGTGCATGGTGTATTGTGGTGTATTGGTGTAACTCTTCTACTATTGTTCATTAATCATTGGATATAATTGAATATATAATCTGGTTGAAGTATAAGTTGAAAACGCTTTTAAATTGTACTTGATATTGATTCACCCCCCTCTTAGTATCATATGTACATAGTTTTATGGGATTAGCAGGTTACTATCGATGCTTCGTCGAAGGTTTTTCAAAAATAGCAAACCCAATTACGGAATTGAAAAAGAAGAACAAGAAATTTGTATGGTTAGAGAAGTGCATGAAATAATTTCATAAGCTTAAAGAACTATTAACAAAAACACCAATACTGAAAGTTCTGGATATGGACAAGGAATTATTGGTATGCACCGACACATCCAAGGAAGGGTTGGGTGGAGTACTAATGCAATAAGGTCAAGTTATTGCATATATATCAAGGAAACTAAGAAAGAATTAAGGGAATTACACAACACACAATTTGGAATTATTAGTGATTGTTTATGCCTTAAGAATTTGGAGACATTACCTTATTGGATGGAAATTCGAGTTGAAAATTGATCATAGTGGATTACAACACATTTTTACTCAAAATGACTTGAACATGCGACAAATATGTTGGTCAGAACAAGTAAGTATGATTTTGAAATCACGTATATTAAGGGAACAATTAACAGAGTAGCATATGAGTTGAGTTGCAGACCACACATTTTCTCAGTAATACCCCTAAAGACGAATCTTGGAGAAAAGATTTTGGCATTATAGATTGATGACGTCTGGTACAAGGAAGTAAAAGACAATATCAGGAAAGATACCATGATGATCCCTAGATATGAGGGATATTATTTGGAAAGTGACAAGATACTAAGGTATAATGGCAGAATTTAGGTACACCACCAAATGAAAAATTGGAAATTTAATTTTGAATGAAGCTCATCAGGAAGTGTATACGGCTCATCCTAGAGTCACAATAATAAAAGAAGATATTAAACCACTTTTCCTTTGGAAGCGAATGAATTCTAATATAGTTAACTATGTGGCGAATTTTCTTGAATGCCAGTAAGTGAAGGATGAACATAGACATCCAGTGGCATTATTACAGCCACATGCAATTCCTGAATCAAAATGGGAAGTTATATCGATGGATTTTATTGTTGGATTTTCATTGACAACAAAGAGAGACAGTTCTATTTTTGTAGTTGTTGACACTTTTATGAAGAGTGTACATTTTATTCTAGCTCATACGACATATCAAACAACATACATAGCTAGAATTTTTGTTAACTAAATTGTGAGATTTCATGGTGTACCAAGAAAGATAATATCTGATCGAGGATCGATATTCACTGGACATTTTTGGACTAGTTTCCAAGAGGATTTGGGAATGTAATTGAATTTTAGTACAACATATCACCCTGAAACAGATGAACAAACTAAAAGAAAGAATCAAGTTCTATAGGATATGCTTTGAATGGATGTGATAGATCAACATAAACAATGGAAAGAATTTTTACCATTAGTAGAATTTGCGTACAACCACAGTTATCAGAGTTTGATAAAGATGACACATTTTAAGTTTCTATATGGACGATCATGTAGGATACCTTTGAGTTTGGATCGACTAGAGGATAGGGTCCTGGTGGGACTAGAAGTGATTCAGGAAATGGAAGATCATATGCAATTCATAAGGCAAAGGATTAAGGAAGCATAAGACCGATAAAAGATTTATGTAGATGTGCATCGTATAGACCGTAGTTACGAAGTTGGTGATAAAGTGTTTTTGCGGGTGAATCTGCATAAGAGTTCGACTAAGTTTGGAAAGGGTGATAAAATATCTCCAAGGTTTGTGGGACCTTTCAAAGTTGTAGAAAAGAAGGGACACGTGGCTTACCGACTAGCCTTACCCCAGTCTTTGAGGTGTATGCATGATGTATTTCATGTTTCAGTTTTATGTCATTATACTTCAGATATGTCACATGTTATTGACTTGATCTCATTGCAGGTATCGAACGAGGGTGCTCTCATAGAGGATCCAATCCGCACACTGGACCATCACACTCAAAAGCTATGGTGTCGATTGGTCGATTAGGTGAAGGTCCAGTGGGACAATTATAGTCCCCATTTTTCTATGTGGGAGGATGCATATGAGATGCATCAACAATTTCCTTATTTATTTTGATAGTTGGATATATACATTAGCATCAATTATATTTATTGTTTTCATTGTTATATTGTACAAACTTCTGGACGAAGTTTAAAACAAGAGGGGGTGTATGTAACATCCATTTCCACTAATCACATTTCATAGCACCAATTGTTCTTTGAGGACACTTGCGTGCAAGTGATCTGGTTGAAACATGGTACATTATGATTATCTGTTAGTGTTTATGCTATGATTGAGTATGGAAATTCGATATTTTATTAATATTGATATATAGCATTGACATGTATTATGATGAGGTTTCCTCAGTGTGCAGGAAATGTGACATGATGAGGATGTTGATGCCATCGACATACTTCCTTGGAATTCGGATTGAGTCAGGGATTAGACTATTTTACTTTGGTTATGAGTACTTGATTTTATATGCATATATTATTGATGATGATTTCAGTATGGATTTCATGTATATGATTTATTAATATTATCTTTGTTGGTGGATGCGTGCATGGTGATGCTTGCTAATCCGACTCACATATGAAGTAAAGGGGTCATACACAGATATGAGATGGATGAGGGAGAGGTGTGGCAACGTCATTGTCACAGTCTACTAACATTGTCCCTGTGAACTGAATTGAAGATTAACGACTACATTATTCTTGAAAGATTCACAATGTCGTGAGAGAAGAATGAGAAAGTCGCTCAAGAGAATTTATGAGGGGTGCACAATAAGGATTATTCTTTATTCCTCAGTAATCCCTTAGTCTCACATAAGGTTGACAAGTGGAGTATTGACTCCAAGCATCATACAACTTCAAAACTAAGTTAATGGCGAGTGGAACCCTTAGAGCATGGAGGTGAGTCTTGAAGGGAACATCTCATGAATAAATCTTTGAGTCAATAAAAATATAGAATACCTTAGAAAAACAAAACGAATACTTAGAATTGAATAGAAGAGAAATCAAATTACGAAAATAAATAAATTATAAACTAGAATTATAATTTAATCAAAGTCTAAAATTGGTATGCCTAATGAAACTTTATAGAAATGGGTCTAATGGATTTAGACTAAATAACACTAGTAAAAGGGGGAATAAGAATAAAAATTAAGTCATGTGCACAATGTGTGCATGAAATTAATAAAGATGATTTTTAAATAAAAATAAATATATTCATGAGAGAGTGGGTTGTCAACATAGAGTTAATCAAACTCTAAATCCTAACTAAGAGAAGAGTCCTAATCAAACTCCAGCTGTAATTTAGTTAGGGGACACAATAAAAGAGAAATTAGGGAACTAAGGGACAACTAGGAGAAAATCTAGGAACTAATTGAGGAGTGTGAGGGAAAATGATTAATTATTAAATTAAAAAGGGATTAAACATGTGCAACTTGGGGTAAGTGTGATATGTGTTGGGGGTGAATAATCTCAAAAATTATTATTAAAAATTAGCTAATTGTGCATGAGATGACAAGTGTCAAGGGGAATTTGTTAAAAATAATGGTGAGGAGGAGGAAAAGAACGGTGAGGAAGAGGGAAGACACCCTATTGTTGGATGAATGAAATGTTGTTAAAGTTTCTATTGGCTAAGTTTACTTGTGTGAGTTGGGTTGCAAGCTTGTGCAAGAGGTGGAAGCATATCCTTGTGAGGGAGAGCTTGAGCTAGTTGGTCTGATTTTCTCTATGTGATCCCTTTGTGGCTCGGGGGGCTCAAGGGGAAGAAGGGTACCCCTAGAATTGGCTGGGAGGTACAGATGAAATCTTTTGATTAGTAGGAAAAGGAGACGGACGTTGCGGAAGCCTTTGTTGAAGATCATCATTAATTTCATTATCCATCTCGTTACGGTATTTATATATTAGCTATTTATTATTTAAAAAAATTCTTGTAGAATATTTGGAAACATTTGATAAAAAAATGTATTTTTGTATTGTGTGTAGATTTAAGAAACATTAAGATGAGAATTTAGTTTCTTCTGAGAGAGAGATATATATATATATATATATATATATATATATATATTTGATTAGTTTATGCATTTCAAAAAGAAATGGTGTAAATCGTTGGTTAAAATTGCATGCAAATACTTATCAAAAATTTGTGTAGTTCACTGGTTTAAGTTGCTCGTAGATTCTTCTTCTTATTTTTCAGACAAGAATGAGTATTTATGGATGTCGCTAGTTTATGTTTCTTACAAGAAATTAAAAAAAAAAGGTTAAGTGATGTGCGAATAACACTCAATTCATTCCACCTTTTATAATATTTACGTTATGGTGAAATGATTAAGAAAATTATTCTTTAGGGTATTGTTGTTATCAATAACAAGTCTTAAATCACCACAAATTGCATCTCAGAAACTACTTATCAAGGATATAAGCTTATATGCAATATCATAAAACCACCACCACCAGATATAATGAATTATGAGCGTATTTGAAAGTGGAGTTAAGTGCAAGTTTTTCTTCTCTAATATACCAAGTTTGGGATGGTAAGATAGACAAAATTTCATGTGGGAACATTATCAATCTTAGCCTTGAGAAAGGAATCTATTTAACCATAGAATGCAAGAAATTTGAGAGTATTGGTCACTTTATTTCAAAGGAAAAAATACTTATATTAGAGAATATAATTATTCTGTTACAAGACTTTCAGAAGTACATATCTCTCAAAACACTTTATGCTGCCACATAGTTTACAAATTACAACTTGTCATATCTCTCAAAACACTTTATGTTGCCACACAGTTTATAGATTACAACTTATCATATCAGTCCTACAGAGCTAGAAAGCTCTATAATATATAGTCACCAGAATTAAATATTACATCTTCTTTGAAACAATTCCAAAATAACAGTAACATTTTCCAATCATATGTATGATTAATCAATGTCTATTTTGTCAAAAATATATGCATGTCCTTCAATTCCCACTACATAATATAATCCATCTTCCTTGAGAGATAAATCTTCTTTTGAAAGTAGATCGACTTCCATGTTGAAACCTGTGTATATATGTTGAATTTTAAGTTGTGTAAATTTCCTGCTGATATCTCTAATCTTTCTCATCCATGGCTGCAAATAGACCACCTAAATATTATTTTCATTAGTAAACAAGTAAATAATCACTTTTGAATCACCTACCAATTGCAACCTTGTTACCTTTTTATAATGTGCAAAAAATAATATACACCACAATGATAGTAATTTTTCTTTGGTATTAGTGCCACTTCCACAATTCATTTTGATTCTAAAAGTACCCAATAATGGAAATTTTAATACAACTCCTGCTCCACATGTCTCACCCCTTGCTTGTGAAGCACCATAAAAAAAAAACCCACATCCAGATCCCAAAGAAGTAAAGGTGGTCTATCAATCCTCTTATCCTTAGTGACATGTCCTATTCTCCCAGAACCTGTAGAATACTAGTATATACTTTGTCCCTATTCAGGGGTCCATCTTCAAAAAAAGAAAGATTTATGTGTTTCCATATCTCCCAACAGATAAGACATGGAATTTCTAGTTTTTCTCCCTTCCTTCTTTTCCAATTTAGTAAACAATCACTAAGTTGTCCTCCTTCCCATACATTATCCCACTTTAATACCTTAATCATTAAATACCAAATATATTTAGTAAAGGTACATACTACAAATAAGTGATAAGTAGTCTCCTCACAATTCTCATAGAGAATACATCTACTAGGGCCATGATAACCTCTTTTTACTAAGTTTTCCCAAGTAAGAATTCTTTGTTCTAACAGTAGCCACATAAATAGTTTTACTTTTAATGGAAACTGCCATTTCCAGAGATCATCATACCAGAAAATAGGTTCAGTTTCTACAACCTCAAACATTTGAACCTCATAGGCTTTATTTTCACTTACTTGTCCACTTTTGGTATCCCAGGACCACATTAATAAATATTTGTCTTTGTTCAGTTCAATACCCAAATTGACTAAACCTTTCACAGAGTTATTCCATTCATCTCTTAAGTCTCCTTCCAATCCTAAAACCTCTACCTTTATCCACCCAATTTGTCTAGAATTTTCCAAATCCATTGTTCCTACTTGTGCCAAAAATTCAAATCCTAGGTCCTTAAGTTTTGAAATAAGATTCCTTGAGAGTTGATAAAAATTGTGTGACCAAACCATGGGATTAGAACCAATTATAGCATCCCTTCCATCACCTGGCTTCCATACTATCCACTAATTTAATATATTTAAAGACAATGTGAGGGACCTCCAAATATTAGATCCACCTGACCACTTTATGCTTCCTTGCCTAAGCCATGCAGCCACCGACTTCTTCCTGGGATATTTGTTTACAATTACCTCATTCCAAATCCCAGTTACCATGCGGCACCTCCACAAATGTTTTGCAGCAAGTGCTTTTCCAAAAGTGTATATGTTATTTACACCCCACCCCCCCAGCTTTTTAGGTTTAGCTATCTTATCCCAACTTATCAAGTGTATGACTTCTTTTTCCTTTTTGTCAATCCACATAAAACTAAACATTCTCCTTCTGAAAATATTGAGTATACGTTTTGAAGTATTGGCCAGAGAGAGCCAATATACAGGTATACTTTCAAATACATCTTTCACTAGTGTCACTCTTCCCCCTATGCTTAACCATCTTAGGTTTCAATTAGAAATCTGTTTCTCAAACTTTCTCACCAACCAATACCAATCGACCTTATTATAACAGTTGGGTTTAAGAAAACAGCCAAGATACTTAAACCCTTCATCTACATATTTAACATCATAAGGAAAAAACTCCTTCAATAAAGCTATATCTTCTGTTGACCAACTAGCTTCAAGAAACATTGATTTCTGTGGACTAAAATCCATTCTAGTGGCTTTACTGAACAATTATAATAGGTACTTATATAAAATCCACTCACCAAGCAATCCATTTCCAAAAAAATAATACCATCAATAAATATCAAGTGATAACCCTCTAGCCACCGGAATCCCTTCTAAGTTCTTATCTCTAACCTGTTTCTTTATAGCTCTACTTAAGCCTTCCACAACAAGAAGAAAGAGAAAAGGGGATAATGGGCACCCTTGTATTAGTCCCCTTGAACTTTTAAAGAAATTTGTAGGCTTTCCATTAATTAAAACAACAAAGTTTGCATAGGTTACACACCCCATGATCCAATCAATTACTTCTAGGCTCATTCCCACCTGTAACAACACCAATCTTAGGAAGCCCCGATCAACTCTATCATATCCCTTTATCATATCTAGTTTAAGTACCATAGCATTGATATTTTTAACCTTAATACTATGTAAGTATTCCTGAACAATGGCATAGGTGATTTGCTTGCCCTCTAGAAAGCCAAATTGTTCCTTTGATATACCAAAGGACAGTGAAGCTTTAATTCTGTTGGAAATAATTTTAGTAATGATTTTGTATAACAAGTTGCAGAGAGCTATGGGTCTATAATCCCCAAAATTTCTTGGGTTCTCACTCTTTGGAATCAAAGAAGGAAAAGTTGCATTCAATGCACCAGTAACCCTACCTTTCTTTCTTGATTCTTCAACCATCTCCACTAATTCATCACCCAAAATGTCAAAAAAATCCAGAAAAAAATCTATTGTCCAGCCATTTGGCCCAGGAATTTTTGAAGTTTTAAATCATTTTAAAATTGATAATAATTCTTCTATAGTTACAGGTAAAGTTAGTCTTTGACTAACTTCATCTGTGGACATCCTAGTATAATTCCCTAATATCGCAAGTTGGTAAGTAATGGCTAGATTAGGGTGGGCCAAGAAAATATTCCGAAAAAATCCAACTGCTTCCTTTTGTAAATCTTCATCTCTAGTTATCACTGTTCCATCCTCCTTGGACAACTCCCAAATCATATTGGTTTGTTTCCTAGAGTTCACATACGCATGGAAAAATTTAGTATTTCTATCACCTGATGCTAGCCAGTTTAGATGACTCTTGTGTCTCCATCTTTCCTCTTCTTGTCTCAAAAGTACCATTTTTCTTTGCTCTTTTACCACAATCAACTCTTTTTCTACCTCATTCTCAAATCCACCAGGATGATTTGAGTAACATATATATAATTCTTCCTCCAACTTAACCAATTCCTCCTTTGTGTTTATCTTTTTCTTTTTTTCCTAGTTAATCATCAAAGTCTTGAGTAACTTTAGTTTCTTTACCATTGACTCCATAGGAATTAAGGACTCTGATCCCAATAGTCCTGCCCAGTTGGATCTGACTAAATTTACAAATTATGGATCATCCAACTAAATAGAATTAAACTTGAAGGGGAATTTGACCTCTCTAATATCTTTTTCCAAGTGTAGAATAACTAGCATATGATCAGAAATATTTAGATTACACACTAAAGATCTATATCTATAACCTGTAGTCGCAAGGTCCTCAGAAATATAAAATTGATCCAACCTCTTGGAAATATACTCATGTCATCTTCTACCATTTATCCAAATAGGATGCATTTTTAAGGGTTCAATATCCACCAACCCCTCATCTTGCAACATCTTGTTGAAGAATGGTTGTAAAGAATCTACTCTAGTTCGTTCGCCACACCTCTCTGAATGAGGTAGTAAAGTTGAGGACACCCCCAATATTAGATTTACTTAAACAACATTGTGTGTATTAAAGTTCATCGATGAGTATCCACCGTCTCTATTAGGGTTGTATTTAACATTTAAGTGTGACTTTAGTCCATAAACAATAGCACATCATCGCAAAATGATTGGAATATTTAAAACCTTAAATTTAATCCAATGATTAGGGGATAGTATGATCAAGCTATCTGTTAAAGAAGTTAATATACAACTTTTAGACTAAAATTCCAGTCATGCAATTTAAAATAAGAACAAGAGAAAACCTGGATTAAAGCATAAGTACTGTATATTTAGAAGCATAGGAAGCAAAGTGTCCAATGCTTCCTTGACACACTCCATTGAGAATACACTCTCCAGAAGGACTTTCCCTATGTACAAATACCACCATCCTCCTTTCCCTCTAGGCTAATCAATTAATCAGTTTTGTCATGTTCTCTTTTCCACAAGTTGAGTATTATCAAAACAGAAAAAGAATGAACCAAAAAAGGTTGTATGAATTCAACCATAAAATGAGAATGAATGGAAGTTTGTTCCTACTACAATGTGGAAATTGCAAATGGATAACCCATGTGCAAAACTTAGTTGCGATATTTACACACCCTATGGAAGAAAGGAACCTTATCGTGGCCATAAGAGTTGTACTTCTTGAATAGAAATAAGAGTTGGATGAGCTTCTACAAGTTCTCCATCTTGTTATCGATTTGCATCCAAGAGGTAAACTGTAATATTCCAGATATAAAAAGTATGCAGAACATAAATAAATTGCTAGCAATGGAAGATAAACAATAATATAACCAGAAAAACACCACAATAATACAGAAAAGATATCAGAATAAAACAAGAAAGAGAACTTTGATTCTGAGAGCAATATTCACTTACCTCTTTGAGGGGGAAACCTCTAGTTGAGTAGAGATCTATTACAATAATATCCAAGACAACAATTCTCATACCCTCGAATCTTATTTATACTAAATATGTCTATCAAAATAACCATATAGAGGAAGATCCTTCTAGAAGCAGAAGCTTCTATTAGGTCTTCTTACGTTTGAATTATTCTTCCTTATTGCTAGGCCTTATTAATATTGACCTTTATTACATCGGAATATATTATTCTACCTATGTGAGGGGTTAGGTCCCTAACATGTCCTCCCCCTTAAAAACAACCTTGTCCTCAAGGCTTGAGATGTGGAAATTGTTGCAAAATGGTAGTTGGTTCACAAGTGGCATCTGCTAGTGTTGTATTTTTCCACTGGAATAACACTTCCTTGATGGTTCGTTGGCATAGGCGACACTCACGCTGGTCCAAAATTGCTTCTGGTTGTAGCCAAATGGATCATTCTTCATCCAAATCGGGAAGGTTGGTTTGAGTTTGGCACTTAGTTCCAATCACCTTCTTTAAGCAGAAAACATGAAAAACGTGATGTATCTTAGAATGACTGGGAAAGGCTAACTGATAGGCCACCTATCCCACACGCTTGAGAATGGTATAAGGACCATAAAATTTGGGTGCCAGTTTCTGACAATGGTCAATCTTGAGGGAATTTTTCTTGTAAGGTTGCAGCCGAAGAAATACCTGATCCCCTTCTGCAAGTTGTCGTTCAAAGCGACCTTGATCTGCTTGTTGCTTCATGTGATTCTGGGCCATGACCAAATTCTCTTTGAGGGTAAAAAGAATATTCTCTCGAACTGTAAGCATTTTATCCACTGCCTAGACCTTTGAGACACCTGGTAAATATGAGAGAACTGAAGTTGGCTTTTGTCGATATACTGCTTCAAAAGGAGTCATGCGGGTAGCTATATGGTATGAAGTGTTGTACCACCATTCAGCTATTGGAAACCATTGAGCCCACTGACTTTGCTTTTTCAATGCAAAACACCTCAAATATGTTTCCAAACACTTGTTGAAAACTTCAGTCTGACCATCAGTCTGGGGATGATAAGATGTGTTGAGATGCAATTGGGTGCCTTGTAGCTTGAACAGTTCTTCCCAAATATTGTTGGTGAAAGTTGGGTCACAATCAGAAACAATAGAATATAGCATGCCATGAATCTTAAAGATATGATCCATGAAAAGTTGATCCACAATGGATGTTGTAAATGGGCATTGAAGAGAACAAAAATCAGCATACTTGGAAAGGCGATCAACGACCACCATGATGACTGATTTATTCCCCGATTTAGGTAAGCCTACAATAAAATCCATAGAGATATCCCACCAAATAGTAGGTGGAATCAGAAGTGGTTGTAGTGTGCCAAGAGATTTTTTTGTTTATCCCTTGTTGTGTTGACACACATCACATTCAGCCACAAAATTACAAATGTCATGTTTCATACCCTCCCAGAAGAAAGAACGTTTGACCCTATCATAGGTTTTGGTAAACCCTGAGTCCCCAGATGTGGGTGTAGCATGAAGCTCATAAAGTACTGTGGATTTAAGTTTTGACTGTTTACTTAAATACAAATGGCCTTTGTATCAAATCTCATCATGGAGCCAAGAGTACCCTGGGGAAAATAGAGAATTGGATTGCAATTTTTGTATCAGATGCAAACTTTTGGGATCATGTAGCCATTCCTGGCGAACGAATTGGAGCCAATATGGTACAATGAAGGAGAGAGAAAAAAGGGACCCTTCATCTTATATTTTTGGGAAAGTGCATCTGCAACCACATTGTCTTTTCCTTTCTTGTAAATGATCTCATAATCATATCCAAAGAGCTTAGTCACCCATTTTTGTTGCTCCGTGGAGGAAATGCGTTGTTCCAGAAAATACTTGAGGCTTTGATGATCTGTCTTAATTTGGAAGCATTGCCCCAATAGATAAGGGCACCAAAGATCAACGACATGCAGAATAGCCAACATTTCCTTTTCATAGATTGATTTGCCCAAATTTCATTCAGACAGTTGTTTGTGGGTAAAAGCCAAAGTTTGACCCTCTTGCATAAGGACAATGCCAATTCCTTTTCCTAAAGCATCACATTAAAGTACAAAGGTCTTTGTGAAATCAGGAAGTGTCAAGACTGGAGTGGTGCACATGGCCATCTTCAAGGTTTGAAAATCCTGAGCAGTTCCTAGAGTCTAGGTGAAATAATTCTTTTTAAGGAGTGCAGTGAGAGGGGCCACAACATTTCCATAGTTCTTAACAAACTTGCGATAATAACCTGTTAAGCCCATAAATCCATGCAAGATTTTGAGAGTCTTTGGGTGAGGCCAGTCTTGCATATCTTCAATCTTTCTAGGATCCACACTGACGTCGTGCTTTCCAACAAGATGACCCAAGTATTTGACTTATGAGGCACCAAAATCACATTTAGATTGTTTCAGGAAAAGTTGGTGCTGAGAGAGGATATGGAGAAATCGATCCACATGAGCAAGATGGTTTGTCCAAGTTTTGCTATAGATGAGGATATCATCAAAGAAAACTAAGAAAAAATGATGGAGAAAAGGATGGAAGACATGATTCATGAGGCTATGGAAAGTGGAGGGAGCATTACACAAACCAAAGGGCATGACCAAAAACTCATAGTGGCCCCCATGAGTTCTAAAGGCAGTCTTAGGAATGTATGCCTCTTTCATACGTATCTGGTGGTAGCTAGAATGAAGATAAAGTTTAGTAAAGAACTGTGCACCACTCAATTCATCCAAGAGGTCATCAATGACAGGAATGGGAAATTTGTATTTAATGGTGATTTTGTTGAGGGCGTGGAAATCAGGACACATGCACCAAGAACCTTCTTTATTCATGACCATGCTTATAGGAGACGAGTAGGGGCTCATACTAGGGCAGATAACACCTGCGTTAAGCAGTTCTTGAACCATTTTCTCAATTTCATTTTTTTGGGAAAAGGGGTGACGATCGGGACGGATATTGGGAGGAAGGATTCATGGGACAAGGGGAATGGAATGATCATGAACACCACGGGAAGGAGGGATTTCCTCGGGAGTGGAAAAAACCACTTTATGTTTAGAGAGGATGGATTGGAGGTCCTGTTACATAGAGGGTGTCTCAGTTGTGTGTATGGTATGGAGTTGGGCAATAATGCCCAAATGACCTTTTTTTAGCATCTTTTCCATGTGATGGAAACTAATTATCTCTAGGAAACTAATGATCTCTGGGGAACTTATATTGTTGGCCCTCCTGGTCGAATTGCATGGTTAATTCCTTAAAATCCATGAGAATGGGACCCAAATTCCTTAGTCAGTCTGCACCCAACACAAAGTGACAACCGTCCATGTCGATAGAAAACCTATGAGATTTTAGGTGGTAGTCACCAATTTGGAGATGCACATTTTCACAACGCCCTCCACATTTCATGGACCCTCCATTGGCAATCATGATTTGGAAATTATTGACTGCACGGATATGGAAATTAGTTTCTTGGGTAATGCAACAATGAATAAAATTATGGGTGCTTCCACTATCAACAAAAATGATGACCTTCCTATGCTTGATGTAGCCAATTATTTTAAGGGTTTGGAGAACAGAGGTGCCAATCAGAGCATTTAGGGAAATGATCAGTTCTACTTTGGGAGGGTTCGAGGGAGGGGAAATGTCGGTGGGTTCAAGTGACTCAGACACAAGGGTAGCTTCAACATCCTCTTCCGAAACATCCTCCGAGATGGCCATAAAAAGATTTTGTTCCTTACACTTGTGTCTCAGAAAATATTTGTCATCACAATTATAACAAAGGACTTTGACTTGGCGTTCAGCCGTTTCGGCCCTGGTCAATTTTTGGATCTTTAGTGGAGTAGAAGGAGGAGTGGGATTTACTGCTTTAGTGTGAGGAATAAATGAGGGTTTTCGATTTTGAGAAGAGACAACCTGTTGTGCTTCCTTAGCTCGTTTAGTATCTGTTACACATTATTTTCATCATCCCTATGATCGTTAATGATGTAAACCTATTTGTTGCCTTAAGAGGGGTCAGTGGCCTGAGTTCCTAAAGAGAGAAGGGAGAAGAACTTCTCCTGAGAAAAGAAATTGCTTTCTCCTATGTAAAAACCTTATAAAAAGGGAAGTTCGCAGGTTGCTCTATATCTAGGGTGCGAGAATTCCAGCACGTGGGAAAAATGAGTGTTTTCTCGAATCTTCTAGAAGGAGAAGCTTCTATGGTGAGGTGGCATCCGAATGGT
>JZKD02S1862743.1:37831-50202 GCA_000966675.3 Picea glauca | reverse complement strand
TTAATGGTGCTTTTGTAACTGTTGTTATAAGAGAATTCTACCAGTGGCAAGAATTCTTCCCAATTCTTCTGTTGGTCCATTACATACATGTGAAACATGTCTTCCAAGGTATGGTTCATTTGTTCGTTATGCCTATCAGTCTCTGGGTGACACACCGTACTAAATTTAACTCGAGTTCCCAAGGCCTCTTGGAAACTAGTCCAAATCATCCAGTAAACACTAACCCTTGATCAAATATATTCCTCTTAGGCAAGCCATGTAGCCTCACAATCTCATTGATGAAAAATCTAGCTATGTCAAGTGCCTGATACATCGTATGCACATGAATAAAGTGAGCACTCTTCGTCAGAGTGTCTACTACTATGAAAATCAAGTCGTGTCTCCTTAATGTCAGTGGTAGACCAAATTTAAAATGCATCGAAATAACCTCCCATTTCGATTATGGAATTGTGTGTGGTTGTATTAATCTTCCTGGATGTCTATGTTCAGCCTTTACTTGCTAACATTCTAGGCATCTAGCCACATAGTTTACTATGTTTGCCTTCATTTCCTTCTAGAAGAATAACGGTTTAAGGTCTTCCCTCATCTTCGTGACTTTTGGGTGAGCCATGTAGACTGCTCTATGAGCCTCTCTTAGTATCAATCTCCTCAACTTGTCATTCGGTGGTACGTAAATCCGATTTTTAAACCTCAAAAATCCATCATCGTCAAACGTAAATCCTTCAAATCTTGGTACCATCATTGTGTTTTGTCTGATAAAACCCTTGACCTCCTTCTACTAGTCATCGTCACACTGTAAAGTTAGAATCTTTTCACGTATATTCGTTTGAAGAGGCAAAAATGAAAAGGTGCATGGTCTCCGACTCAATGCATCTGCCACTCGGTCCATTCTTCCTTTTATGTACGTAATCTTGAAGTTGTACTCGCTAAGAAACTCTGACCAACGTCATTGTCACGCGTTCAGGTCGCTTTGGGTAAATATGTGTTGTATTCCACATTGGTTCATCTTTAGTTTAATTTTTCGTCCAACAAGGTAGTGTCTCCAAACCTTCAAGGCATATACAATGGCTAACAACTCAAAATCGTGTGTCACGTAGTTCTCCTCATGCCTTCTTAGTTTCCTCGAGATGTAAGTGATCACTTGACTGTCTTGCATAAAGAATCCACCTAAGACTTCCTTGGATGCATCAGTGCATACCAACAAGTTCACATCCATGTCAGGGACCTTTAGTATCGGTGTTGTTGTCAACAACTCCTTGAGCCTCTAAAATTCCTCCGAGAATTTCTTGGTCCATCTGAAATTCATGTTCTTCTTTTGTAACTCTGTAATCAGGTTTTCTATCTTCAAAAATACCTTGACAAACCATCGATAGTATCATGCTAAACCCATGAAGCTACGTACTTCCAGATCATTCGCCAGCGTAGTACATTCCATAATATCCTTGACCTTTGTTGGATCCATGACAATACCTTCATCAGAGATGACATGCCCTAAGTAGGGAATCTTCGATTGATAAAACTAGCATTTCACAACTTCCCAAATAATTTGTGCTCTCGTAGAAACTGTAGTACCAAGTGCAAGTTCTCGCCATGATCCTTCGTCGTCCGAGAGTAAATCAATGTACCATCAATGAATACTTGGATGAACTTTTCCAAGTACTTGCGGAACACCCCATTCATCAAAATCATAAATACCCCAGGGAAATTTGTTAGTCCAACTATTAAACAATAACTCGTGATGTCCAAACCTCATCTTAAAGGTGGTGTTAGGGACGCCATCCCCTTGATCCATAACTAGTGATACCCTGATCACAAATTGATCCTTGGAAACACCATTGCACCATTCATCTGATCGAACAAATCTTCAATCCTTGGCAACAGATGATGACTCTTGATCGTTTCCCTGTTCAATTGATGGTAGTCAAAGAAGAGTCTCCATGACCCATCCTTCTTTCATATGAAAATAACAGGCACACCCCATGGTCACACATTCATGCATAAAAGTCATAGGTCTAAAAACTCCTTTAGTTGCATGCTCAACTCCTATAACTCCAGTCTCGACATACGATAAGGAGTTCTCTCTATTGGTTGAGTCCCCAATTTTTACGTCTATGGTAAAATCCAGTTCCCTCTCTGCCGGAATCCTAGGTAACTCCTCTGGGAAGACGTCCGCAAACTCTCTCACCACTAGAGGCTATTCTAAACATTCCTCTACTCCCTTCTCGTTTATCACAAGGATCACATAAATATCACACCCCTTGTGCATTCTCTTCTGTAACTACAATAAGGATATGGACCTCAGGGAAACTCCCTGGTTCTGACCTACAATCACGTGTCTTTATCCCTCATCATTGACCAAGCTCAACTATTTCATCTTACAGTTGAGTATCGCCTCATACAATTCCAGCTAGTCCATACCGATCACGATGTCCTAAGATCCTAAGTTCATGATGTACAGGTTGGCCCTGGTGATAAACTCTTCCAGGTTAAGGGTTCACCCTGTAAACCTTCCTCCAACCTTTTGTTTGGCTCTCGAATCCATCTCTACAAGGCTACAATCATCATGTTTGATTGCCTTTACCTTAATCCTTTTAGCGTTGCACCATAAATGAAACTCTTGGTAGCACCAAGATCTATCAAATATCAAGGGTCTAGTCAGCGATGGTACCTGACGTCTTGAACATAGTTGACTGGTGAATTGCCTCGCGGTTACTCACCACTACATGAATCTGATGGGCCTTGCCCAAAACTCCCACGATAGTGGGTCCGACTGATCCAAAAGCTCCGACCCTTTCCTTTGGTTAGTAAAGTTGGGCATGTGACTCCCATGATCTAACACACTTTCTTCGGTCCAGTAATCTTGGTACCCAAAGTAGAATTTGAATTCTAACAATAAGTCCAAACTTGAACTTCTTGACCTTAAGTTTCTGGGTAATTTGGTGTGGAGCATACCGAAGAAGCTGCAAAATGAGCCTTGAATTCGGGCACCATGGGGATGCCTTGTTGCAAGGCATTGAACTCATTGAGCTAACGCTCAACGAATTCCTCAGAAAGATACCTCTCCAGGAGTTGTTCCTCGAACACTTTCCCATGACACGTCATCGACAACCCTGTTCAAAAGTTGCAAGAGCATCTTCCATCAAAGAAGAGTGCTCTCCTTCAGTTGAAGACCACCAAGTGGACCTTCATACTGGAGGTCGTAACCGCAAATCATGAAGCACATCACCTTGCTCTATGACCGTGCCTTGATGACACATTCATTCGTGACCCTCGTGGACTTGAGAACTCAACCCTCTCGAGTTCTTGGTGGATTCTCATGGTACTATCTAGGGCACATTGTGTACCCTCAAGGTTACAAGTGCCCTGGCCTCATCTCCATGTCGATGGTGAATCAATTCTTTTTGAAATTACCGAGAAGGGCCTTGTCATACCATCATCATCCCTTATGTCAAGTGAATTCATCCCAAGAACATGTTCTTCCCCTTGGGGGTTTGACTCTGAGGGTGCGAGAACTTCTGGATGTGTCTCGCCTCCTTCCACGACACCACGTCGTGAACCTCTGAGGTGTCCTCTCAATGAGATCCCCCAAGGACACGTCAAGGTTTTTAATTAACATAATGGTTAATACTCGCGGGTTTATTGTAGTGGAAAGCCTAACAATCCAGAGTCCTAGGGTTTAACCCGCTCTAATACCATATGTGACAACCCCTTATCGTTACGACTACAAGCAAAGCAAGGTGCAAGAATTTTTTTGGTTTTTAGGAAGGAAGACAATGGCGAGATGGTTAACCATGCCAAGAAGATGAACACAATGCCTGTAGATCAGGAAATAGACAACAACGACTTAACATTAACACATCGAATGTCTAGGTGGAACATCCAGAAATCAAGGACAAACAAACACAACTACCGACCCAACACGATCATGATGATGCCCACAGCCTAAGGGACAACATCCATAATCCCAACCCAATGGCCTTGACAACCAGTAACTAGAACCTCTAAGGTGTGCCAAATCAAATGCGTGAAGGCATTATGACCCAAAATCCACAAAACTACAATGAGCAATGCCCACAACGGGTATCACTGACTCTGCCCAAGTTATCGTTCGCCTATGTTCATTAGGGCTTGAAATTATCCCCTCATCAAGAATCATTTCATCTCCAGGTGATAGGCACGACCACAATCATGGCAAAACAATAAAGCTGAATCCTCAACGCAAGCCAAAATCAACACACTAGGAGATCAAGTTAACTATCTAACCCGTGTTGCCTAAACCTAGAACCCAGTCGACAAGTCAACCAGATGACTATGACCTTCACACAACACAACAACTTCCTTGCAGTAAAAAAATCAATCTATACATAATAAAAGATTGTTATTAAATAATTGTTTGTTGCAACTAAAATCCAATCCCCAGATCATAAGAGTGTCTATAACTATCCTTTAAAACTGACACTACAAGAATTTAATTACTGCCTTTAAATATAAATTTGTTGATCGATAAATACCTTGTCATATCTTAATTAAAAACAATTAGCATGCTATCAGTATGCTATTACTAAAAATACTGCCGTTGAAAATCAATAAAATCTCTCTTTTTATACATAATATCTATTTAAACAATCAGATATATAGTTGTTCTTGAACAACATTTCTAGGATATATAAAATGAATTTACACTATATGCAAAAAGGGTTTTACACTATTAACATGATTACACTATACAAATAAAAGAATGAATTACACTACGAAATAGAATTACACTTTATAAATAAAAAGAATGAGTTACACTATGAACAAAATTACACAATAATAAAAAGAATGAGCTACACTATGAACATAACTACACAATAATAAAATGAATGAGTCACACTATAAAAATAAAGATGAAATTAGCAAGAGGATATCTTATGTATCACTGCCATAATAAAGGAAATTTGCCATTAATCAACAAGACTTCATCGACAAATTTCATTGTTGTTCAAGCATAGCTAAAACGCCTCCACCAAAATCGCAGTCGAATTAAAATGTTGTTTGTGGATGTCCGTCTTGTATTAAGGAAGAATAACATCATTGATGTCTATAGGAAGGTAAGTAAAAGAAAATTAACGGGTAAAAACCACACCACAGGAGAAAGGCCAACTTTTTATGCGCTTCCAAGCATTGGCACGTTGCCTAACATTTAAAGGTACTCCGACTATCTTCCACTAGATGCCAAGGTTCAACACAGGTAAATTTTCAGTTTTAACACAGGAATTGACACAATCAACACACCATCCATAAGGGTTTGACGATATCGTTGTGACCTAGAATTTAATGAATATGACATATATACCAAAAACGTGGATCATGAACTAAAATAGATGGCATCTAAAATTCTATATCGCAGAGGGGAAAAGACGTTGTTGGGTAATAAATTAATCATAAATTGTTGAATTAGATTTTCTTTCACTCAATAATTATTGGCAGCCCGAAATGTTTCTAAGAAGACATTGTTGTCATAACAATGTAATGCTAAGTCGTAAGGGATATTGTTGAGCATAATTGGCTGTCACCAAGTTAAAAAAACACAGGTGCAATATTCCAGGGTGTCAGTGAATGCAGGCTATCAAAAATGCCATTCACGTTTCTACCTAAATAAATTCACTGCCAACAATAGTTCTCTATCCATTCATAATTAAAAACTCATTCATCCTACTGTAACAAAAAAAAATTGTCAACTCAGGTAGAAACATAGTCGTCTCAAGATAGAAATGCATACCTCATTTCATCCAAATGAAGGTCGAGATTCATTGTCGATCAAGGTATAGAATCACTATCTACTAATGAAAGAAATCCGAGGTATTGATGTTTGTTAATTACGAATTTACTAGTATACATTAATGTTGTCAAGAAATAATGATGAATTCGAAATGCAAGTGTCGTCTTATAAATAAATATTTGACAATAACCATTAAATTTGCTAACCGATGATACTGTTGATCCATTAATACATAACAAAAATTGTAGACATAACAAGAAACTCACTCAAGAAAATAAAATATACTATCATGAAACACTTTCCAAAATAACTTATAAACTTTCATTCGAGTGGATGAATATGAAAGCAGACTTGTCTTCAAATAAATTAAAGTGCAAGGGTAAAATCGCATGCCAGAGGTGTAAATCATAAGGTAAATTTGTAGAGTAAAGGAAAACTAGAATTATAAAACCACACCGTAATTTCACCAGGAAAAGATTTAAAAACACAGACTTAAATTATTGCCAGGGAGGGTATCAAAATTGCAAAGTTAAAAATTAGGGGATAGGAATGATAACCATGGATGAATTACTCGATGCAAGGAGGTGCAAGGACCATCAATCAACCAAGATCAATCAAAAGGGGTAGACGGTTGGCAGGAACATCTTTCGCTCATCATCCACGCATAGAAAAGCAGGGCATTTAGATCCATAGGTCTATTAACACCGAAGGCTTCTAGCTGACTTCTCAAGCGTGAACTGATGAGTTAGGGATGAAGGAAAAATATAAACTGCAAATCATCAAAAATCAATAGATCCATAGGACGGTCAAGACAAGTAGGGATCGAAGGCCATGGGAATCAACCATGTCAAGATAAAGGCTATGGGGGAAATTTCAGTCACCAACTAGAGTGCTAAGACAATCATTTTGTTTACCTAATTAAACATATAGAACTAAAGGCATAAATCATACTAAAAATATCCCATGCAAAAATAAAGGAAGTGTATCGTAGCCCGAGTCGCCCTCTCTGATTTGATGTCCTACGCGCTCCATGCAGCTCCTTCTTTTCGACAGATGAGACTTCATCAGTACCTCCCATCCAACGCTAGGGGTACTCTTCTTCCCCCTTAGCCCCCCGAGCTGCAAAGGGGCCATGCTCACTAACCAGAGAATCAGTTAGCTCCCAGCTCACCTCGCAAGGTTGAGCTACCACTACTCACTGAGCTGGGTAACCCAACTCCCACAAACTAAGTTAGTCAAGTATAAATTTATGCAACGAAACGTTATGCATGATAGAAGAGATCCATCATCCTTCTCCTCCCTCCATTAAATAGAGTTTCAAAGTCAAAACATTTCCCCAAATCTCTTTTAATTCATTGTTCATTAATTTAATTCATAATAATCCTCCCCGTACAAGTGTCACCCATCCCCTTCATTGCAACATAAATTAATTTCCTTAATTAATTAATTACCCCTATTTCCCTCACCCACCTAAAATCATTCCTAGAATTGCTCCTAGGTGTCCCCATATTGCCTTACAAGTTTTAATGGCTTTCCCCCTTATTAATTTACTAGTTGAGTTTAATTTAGAAAGTTCTTTAATACTAGATACCTTACTTAGTTGAACTCTCTGTTTTTTCATTGTGTTTCCCCTTTCTTGTTATTTTTTCCTCTTTTTCCTATTTTCCTAATTATTTTAGATTTCCCTCTTTCCCTTTTTATTTAAAACTCAAATGTGGTAGGTGTAGAAAATTAACTTTTTTCTTTTTCTCTTTTTAATCAATAAATTTTAGTTAGTATAAGTGACAAAACAATTAGCCCCCAATAGATTTTTATGAATTAAAAGAATTACTCATGCCCCTTCTTGACACATGATTAATGATGATTATCAATTTTATTTATTCATTTTTATTTTTTTATTTTTACAAACATATTTTTCTTTTACCGCAAGTTTCCCCTAGACCTAGATTTTAATTTTCGAGGTTGGGAGACATTTTATTTGGGAATTATTTTTATTTTTTTCTTATCACATCATTGTTCCTAAATCCATATAGATTTATTCATTTAAAAATTAACAACACGATGTTCCCTTCATGACGCACTAGGTGCTCCAAGGGTGTCACTCACCTTATTTTGTTTCCCTTGTGCAATGTGCCCTTTAGGACGCACTACGTGCTCCAAGGGTGCCACTCACCTCTTTCCATTTTTCTTGCATGACATGCCTTTCAGGATGCACCCCATGCTTCAAGGGTGCCACTCGCCTATTGACTGACTTGGTAGACATAAAAAACCCTTAGAGTCAATACTCCACGAGGTGATCTTGTGGGAGACTAAGGGCCTCTAAGGAATAAGGCCCTTGCCTTATTGCATGCCCCTTAAAATCATTGTGAGAGATTTTCACAATCTTACCTCATGGCATCATGGGTCCTCTCGAACTAGGTAATCATTAACCTAGAGTTCGAGCCACAACGGGAGTGCTCGTAGGCTATGTCAGGGCTGCTACCCATACCTCTCCCTCAACATATCTGGTAGTCATGCATGACCCCTCTACTCCACACGCAAGTTTGTTCGGAAAGCTATCGTTATCCTGGATCATCAATGAATCATGTCAGAAATATATCCATAATCATATCATCTAATCAAATGCAATAATATCACATATAAAACAATCAAACCCCAATATTTCACTCCCCGGCTCGATCTAGAGTCCAAGGAGGTCCATCGATGCCTCTGCATCCGCGAGGTCCAAAATCCTTCACACTCAGTAAAACTGAGTCAATAGCACATATCTATGTGAGTGCAACAAAACAACATGTCATTAACCATAATGCCTCATAATAAAAATCAATGCTTAATAATATAATTATATGGATCACTTGCGAGAAAGTGTCCTCAAGGAATAAGTTCTCTCAGTGTGCACAAGAGAGGGATGTTACAATGAGGGATAGAGACACATGATTGTAGGTCAGAACTAGAGAGTTTTCATGAGGTTCATATCTTCCTCTCAGCTACGGAAGAGCATGTGCAAGGGATATAATCTTTATGAAATCCTTGCGTTAAATGAGAAGGGAGTTGCGAAAGGTATAGAACACCTTCCGATGGTGAGAGATTTTATGGATGTCTTCCCTGAGGAGTTACCTAGGATGTCGTCGGACATGGAATTGGAATTTACCATAGACCTAATACAGGGTAATGAAACGATAGAGAGAACGCCTTATCAGATGTTGACCCCGGAGTTACAAGAGTTGAAAATTCAACTGAAGGAGTTGGTATACCTAGGACTTATACGTCCAAGTGTGTCACCGTGGGGTGCGCCTATTATTTTCATACGAAAGAAGGATGGGTCGTGGAGACTCTCCAGAGACTATCGTCAATTGAACAAGGCAACGATCAAGAATCAATATCCATTTCTAGGATTGATGATCTATTTGATCTGATGAAGCATGAAACAATGTTTTCAAAAATCGACTTGATATCAGGGTATCACTAGTTATGGATCAAGGGGGACGACATCCCTAAGACCACCTTTAAAATGGGGTTTGGAGTATTTATGAGTTTGATGAATGGGGTTTTTCGCGAATACTTGGACAGGTTCATCCAAGTACTCATTGATGATATTTTGATTTACTCTCAGATGATGGAGGAGCATGATGAGAACTTGTGCTTGGTACTCAAGTGTCTACGAGAGAACAAATTGTATGGGAAACTATCTAAACGCTCATTTTTTCAATCGAAGATTCACTACTTAGGGAATGTCATCTTCGATGAAGGTATCACTGTGGCTCTAGCAAAGGTCGAGGCTATTAGGGAATGGCTTGCGTCGATGAATGTCCCCAAAGTGTGTAGCTTCATGGGTTTAGAAGGATACTATAGACAGTACGTAGAGGGTTTTTCAAAGATAGAAAATCCAATTACAAAATTGTAGAAGAATAACAAGAAGCTTGTTTGGACCAATAAATGTGCGAAGGAATTTCGGAGGCTCAAGGATTTTTTGACAACAACACCAGTATTGAATGTCCCTGACATGGATGCATACTTATTTGTATGCAATGATGCATCCAAGGAATTCTTAGATGGGGTCTTGATGAATTACGCTCGAGTGATCGCTTACATCTCAAGAAATTTGAGAAGGCATGAGGAGAACCATGCAATGCACAATTTGGAGTTGCTAGCAATTGTTTATGCCTTGAGAGTTTGTATACACTACCTTATTGGATGGAAATTTGAACTAAAATGGACCACTTTGGACTATAACACATCTTTACACAAAGCGTCTTGAATGTGTGAAAATGGCGTTGCTCAAAATTTCTTAGCGAGTACGATTTCAAGATTACTTACATAAAGGGAACAATGAACAGAGTGGCTGATGCATTGAGTCTAAGACCACGCATTTTTTCGGTGATGCCTCTTCAGACAAATCTAAGTGAAAAGATTCTAACTTCACAGCACAACGATGATTGGTACAAGGATGTCAAGGATTTTATCGGACAAAACACAATGATAGTACCAATATTTGAAGTATTTACATTGGAAGACGATGAATTATTGATATTTAAAAATCAAATTTACACACCACCCAACGACGAGTTGAGGAGTTTGATCCTAAATGAGGCTCATAGAGCAGTGTAAATGGCTCATCTTGGAGTCATGAAGATGAGGGCAGACCTTAAACCCTTATTCATCTGAAAAGGAATGAATCCAAACATAGTCAACTACATGGAAAGATGTCTAGAATGTCAGCAGGTGAAGGCTGAACGTAGACATTTGGTTGGATTAGTAGAGCACACGCTATTTGCAAATCTAAATGGGAGGTCATTTCGATGGATTTCATTATTGGATTTCCACTGACGACAAGGAGACACAACTCGATTTTTGGTGGTAGTTGACACTCTAACGAAGAGTGATCATTTTATTCCTGAGCGTACGATGTATGAGGCACCTGACATAGCTATAGTTTTCATCAATGAGATTGTGAGGCCGCATGGCATGCCTAAGAGGATTATATCCGATCGAGGATCGGTGTTTACTGGACAATTCTTGACTAGTTTTCAGGAGGCCTTGGGAACCCAACTTAAATTTAGTACCTCATATCACCCAGAGACAGAAGGGCAGACCGAATGAACAAACCAAATCTTGGAGGATATGTTGCATATGTATGTGATGGACCAACATAAGAATTGGGAGGATTTCTTGCCACTGGTAGATTTTTCATACAACAACAGTTATCAAAGCACTATTAATATGGCACCTTTCGAGTTTCTTTATCGGTGACTATGTGAGAAGCCTTTGAGTTGGAATCAACTTGAGGATAGAGTCCCGGTAGGACCGGAAGTGATCCAATAAATGGAATATTAAATGAAAACAATAAGACAAAGGATCAAGTAAGTGCAAGATGAGTTATGTCGATGCACCTCATGTCGATCGTGGTTATGAAGTTGGCGATCGAGTCTTTTTGTGGATGAAACCGCATAAGATTTTGATCAAGTTTGGAAAGGGTGCTAAACTCTCTCCTAGGTTCATGGGGCCTTTCTATATTGTGGAAAATAAGGGTCCCATGGCCTATCGACTAGATTTTCCTGATTCTTTGAGGTGTATGCGTGATATTTTTCACATATCGGTTTTGAGACATTATGTTAGTGATCCTACACATGTTATTGACGTGTGTACCTTGAAGGTATCTGAATAGGGTGTGCTAACAGATGATCCAATCCACATCCTGGATGATCGCATTCGACAGCTATGATGTTGAACAGTAGATCAGGTCAAGGTCCAGTGGGGAAACTATAGTCCACACTCGATGACCTGGGAGGACACATACGATATGCATTAGCAGTTCCCATTTTTGTTTGATAGATAGACTTATGATACTTTGATACACTTGATTTAGACACATATATACTGTGAAACTTCAGAATGAAGTTTAAAACAAGCGGGGGTGTATGTAACATCCCACTCTTGCGCACAGTGAGTGAACCTATTCTTTGAGGACACTTGTGTGCAAGTGATCCAGGTTATTATACTATTGGTTATTTTGATTATGATTATGAGATATTATGGATTTTATAATATGTTATTTTGTTGTATTTACATATATGGGTGCTATTGAATGGGTTCTCCTCAGTGTGCAGGGCTCTAGACATTGAGGATGAAGAGGCATCGATCAAACCCCTTGGACTCCATATCAAGTCAGGGAGTGGATTGTTAGGGTTTTAATGTTGTTTATGTGACATATGTACATATGATTAGAGGTTATGATGATTGATTATTATTGCTGACATGATTCGTTGATGGATGCAGGATGATGATATATTAGTGACCAGATTCACATTTGGAGTAGAGGGGTCGTGCACGAAAACCAGAGACATTGAGAGAGAGGTGTGGCAGCAGCCCTGCCACAACCTAATAGCACTCTCGATGTGGCTCAAAATGTAGGTTAACGATTACCTAGTTCAATAAGACCCATGATGTCGTGAGAGCATACTGTGACATTCGCTCACGATAATTTTAAGGGGCACGCAATAAGGCAGGGGTCTTATTCCTTAGAGGCCCTTAGTCTCCCACAAGATCACTTGGCAAACTATTAACTCCAGGGGTTTGACATCTACCAAATTCAGTCAAGAGGTGAGTA
>JZKD02S1862732.1:61704-83596 GCA_000966675.3 Picea glauca | reverse complement strand
AACCGTTGACCATTTACCCATGCGAATTGTGACAGTCCATCCCAACAAGGAGACAAGGAGGCCCTACACCACAACACAAGAAATAGAGACTCGACCACCCTTAGAAGAGACAAAGATGCTCAGGGGATCACCAATAATAGAAAAATAGGTATGTTTCTTCCAAAAGTATAAATGGGTTGTAGAGCACTCCCAATGGATGGATTTGAATTGGGTTTTCAATTTAGGGGATGATATGGATGGATTTGAATTGGGTTTTTGTATAGAAATTTTGTCTCCCAAACCATCCTTTCATTTTGTCTCCCAAACCCTACATGGGAGATGTCTAAGTCAGAGCCTTCTTCTCATGGGTCCAACATGAATAAAATAGAGCTACAGAGGAACAAAAATAAAGGGAGGAATAACTCAGTAATAATCTATGGTTCAGGGTTGATATCACTAAGATCAAAGAAATATTGAGGAATATTGCATAGGTAATTTGATATGTGGATTTAATCTCGGTGTTAAAAGAAAAATAAAAAGAGGCAATAGTTCAATACCAATCTATAATGAAAAAATAAATGGAGAAGATCCTACAACTATGCTAAAGAAATAAAGTGGGAAGAGATTACCCCTTCTCTCAAAAAGGAAAAATAACATTCCCCATTGAAGGCTACCCTTTTCATATCAAAGTTATATGTAAAAAACTTGACAAATATAAATCTTTGATGGATTGGGTTAAAAGAGAAGTGTCCTCTTCTCCTTCATTGCATTCCCTCATGGAAATCCATATATAGGAGAAATATATGCATAGGAAGAGAAAAATAGATGGAGCAAAATAGAGCAACAAGTAGGATATCACAACAATGATGCCATCACACATATAGTATCACATGACCTCAAACAAACATGTAGAGAGAAGCAACTAGATGTTGAAGAATGAGCAGGACCAACATCAACTTTTAGGGATTGGTTTTTGTTGCACGAGGGCTTGCAACCCTCCATTTGGGGGTGATTATGGGACCTCAAATTGTCATTTTATTTCCCATCCTATTGCCTTAATTTTGATGCATTTTTCCTTGTGAACTCAAGAACTTTCTAAGGAATTATTACTTTTGAATGAACAAATTAGATGTGTTTTACTTGTTCTTATCTAATTGAATATAATTTTCTTAATCTCAAGTGGATGTAATGTATTCCTAGTATCCCAAGTATTTTGAGGTTAATTATGTGGTTTTCATTTCTTGATTTAATGTGGTTTTACAAGTAGGAAATTAGTGAAACATTAATGAAGGAACTTGAGAAGGGGGTTGACCCTCATACCATTGATCCTCTTAAATCATTCACCACAAACCAACCAATTAAGCTAGTAAGAATTTCAATGGATTTTTTCCCCTTGTGACTTTCAAGACTGCCAACACTTGAAGGAAACAACAAATTCTTTAGACAGTTCAAACTCCTTCAAGATCTTGGAATTCAAATTGGTGGAGAGAGAGGAGTCCTCTTGAATCAACCGTGTTGAAAAGAGGCAATCAAGGGACAACACCCATCCATCAAGTACTCAATTGAGTATCTTAGTTAGGGATCTTTGCACTTCAAGTATAAATAGAGACTTAGATGATAAGAGTAGAGTAGTCAAGTCACCATTTCAATTTCTAATTATTGTTGTTAGCACTGGTTCAAATTGTACTAGAGAGGCAAAGTTTTTTCCTCCTATTTCTATGACATTTTTTGAATAATGAAGAGAAAGAATTACGAAAGTTTTGTGTATATAAAAGTTTTTAAGGGTTCCAGGAGTTTCATTGAGTAGGGCCCACTCAAGGAAAGGACATCAAAATCCTCCTTTTTTTTCCATTTTATATATTTATAATTTGTGTTATGAATCTAGCTAGACTTATGTAGAATGACGTAGTTGTCTTTATGTCAATTATATACTTTCATTTCCAATAGTATGTTTATTTCATGGATTTATTTGAATGATTTTTCTTCTTTATAGTATGGTGATCAATGATTTGAAGTGGATCGTATGTATCTATTACATGATAAACTAATGTTGTAAGTATTTCTTAATCTAGAAATTACATAGTGATCATTGATTCACATAACCTTTTTCATTTTGATTAACTTTTCATCTACTAGGGAATGGCCATGTCTACATATATATTTTGGGATACTTCAAGTAGATATGGAAGTGAAATTCATTTACCTTAGTTCATGAGAAGTAAATTAGAATGAGCTATAAGAGTTGTTCATTTTACTTGTCACAGTCTTATTAGAGTTTTTAGGTCAGATTAGACATCTATAATTTGCATATATATTTCATAGCACCTCATAAGTTTGCACAATATGTGGGTTGATAATTTAAGGAGATGCTGAGGAGTCCTAAATATCTTGCTTGAATTATTTGGCCCAACAAATAAAAATTATAATTTCATCCAAATGACATATAGGTTGAGTATCACCCTTCGATGTGTTGCATTTTACCCTATTTCCACCCTTAAAATTTTACATGGGTTCCTCCCCATTCCAACGGATGGCTTATCCTCTCCAACAATATATTCGTTTCACCAAAATGGCAGTGCTCATCTTACATGTGTTTCCCTATTTTATCACACCTGGCATGTTGACACCCATGTTGGTTTATCACATAGGATTGGGAATCCTTGCAGTTTCTTCTTACATTAATTAGCCTCATTCATTTCTCTTCTCAATTGCTACCCTTTTCCCACTAGACTCATGGGAAATGACATTTGGGTTTTATTTATCATACTACAATTGGACCACCATTTTGTTGTGTTCCCATTTAAATCTACCTATACCATTTGTCTCATTCATTCCTTCATTTTGAGGAGACACACTCCAAGCTCATCCTTGGTTTCTACCCAATTGGTATCATAGTCCTCATTAACCATTCAAAACCACTTTGTCACATTTTGGTTCTCATATCCTTGTTGTAGCATAAAGAAAAATACCATTATTTATTCATTATAAAACAAAATACCAAAAACAAGAACATAAAACTCAACATTCCAAAAACATCATAAATTTCAAAATAGCCAAATCTAGAAAGAGAAACCATTGTAATATTATTTGATTTAGAAACACTTTCAAGTCAAGTATAAAGTCACCCTTGTTTACAGGATTAGTAATATGCCCCATTTTCTTGCATTATGCAGACATCTTTAGATCTTGAGTCTTGTCCATTTCCATCTAATATGACCTTGTTTTCTTAGCCCCACCTTCTGACTTGTCTCAACTATTGAGTTTTTCACTAGGTCATCGAGTCACACTCATCCTCCTTATATGGCATCACCTCTATCGTTCCCAGTATAATTTTAGTATTCCTCACCATTTCATCATCAAAGGAAATGTAGTTGAGTTATATAGTAAAAAACGTTATGGTCATTTTCATAATCAACCTTCATGTTATGATCCATTCAAGGGAAATCCTTTGTCAAACACCCATCTTGTACTCATCAAATTGGGTCTAATCCAAGTACTTACATATATTTATGTTCTTCATAACTCATGTGGGTTTATAGGGAATTGTTATCACCCTTTCTCCCATAGTTCTACTCCTATTGATGTCAATTCATTTTGTTGTGGGGATTTTATCTAAAGGCCCCATGTACCTTGGATATTGTTTTGATCATTGACATTAATCCTTGTATGCATGGATTTTTTTTTTCTTGACTACATGGTTTTGTCTAGTGTTCAATCTCATCATATTTATTTGCATCAAATAATTTTCTACTCATTACCTTGTTATCCATCATCATCATTGGTAGGCCACCTAGAATCTAGCAAAGATTTTAATTATTGATCCTTTACCAAATGGATTCTCCCATGCCCAATGTCAATTCATCATCACATTGTGGAGAGTTTGTACAATATGATGACCGCACTCAATATCCAATTGAATACTAAAAAACATGTATAGTTATATCCTATGCACCACATTACAACTTCACCAAACTTCAATTATCAACATGTTCCAAGCCCTAACTCAAGGGGATTATGTTACAACAATTTTATGCCCTCCTCGAGGTTTCATTCATTCATCTCACTTTTCTCCATAAGAAACATTTATTTTTGTATTATTATCTAGCACTAGATATCTCATAGTACCTAGGTTGAAAGTTTAGAATTGTATTTGACTCAATCATATCTCAAACATGGGTATGCTCAATTCATTGAAGAGAATTATAATGAACATGTTCATATCATATATTGTTGTAATGCATGTGACCTTCTTTCTCTCTCCAAGCATGAGTACCCCTCCTCGAGGATCTCTCTCTTTCTTTTAGTCATCATATTAGCTATGATGTATTTTGGTTCTACATTTTTTCCCCTAACCTCACACATTAGGATGCATTTGTTACCACACCATTTTTGTCTACTTGAGAAGATGACGAGTTTTTCACGTAAAACATCATTTATGGTTGGATACCATTATAATGAAACTAATGAAGCATTATGTTACAATAAATGGTTGAATTATCTATGGAGAATCAAAGTCAAACCATGTGATTGACTAAACTTATGACTATACAACCACTCAGTTATATAGGTCATGCAATTTGCATAAGTAATCCTTCTAGATTCGTGTAATCTTCCTATACATCACCAACAAATTAACTTACACGATCGAGTATATTCCATACACATTCATAGATTGGAAAAGGATCAAAAGCTTGTCTTTTTTCTTGTTGTGATAAAGTATCGAAGTTAAACTTGAAGCATTTGCATGGCCTAAATTGGAAAACATCAATTCTAATGCATGGGATTCTCTAAAGAAAACTTATAAATATAGAGACCCCTCAAGAGTTCCAAGAGTCTAATGAATGTAAGGTTATGTTACACAAGTATAATTAGGGATCTGTTATTTTCTTATTCTAGCTTCATTGCTTCTCATTGGTATTGGCATTGAGCCTTTTCTTCTACCATTCAAGAGAGTCTCTTCTACATATTGATATGATTTAGAGAGAAAGCCTCAAATAGGACAAGACCCACCCAAAGAGGAAGCTTGAATGCCATTTTCATGGCTACTCCTAGGTGACATTGTTTTTTTGTTTTTTTTTGTAAATTTCTTCTTACTTGTTGTCAATTTAAATCTTTGGGTTCTCTTTCCACCAACCAAAATTTGTATTGTAATGGTTGTTTCATCTTTGAGTAGTTTTATTTCTAGCCTATTAATAGTATGAGAAGTTTGATAGTGTCATTTTTTATTGTGATATCTTGCACAAGACCAAAGAAGAGGTTCTAATGTGAAGGTCCCCCCTCATATTGCTTAATCATCAACAATCTACATAAGGAGTTATCCTATGAAGGTCTCACTTTGATTCTCTTTCATAATAATAATCTTTCCATATTATAGGAAATGAGTATTCATGCATCAATCACCCTTATTAAGCAGCCTTCAAACCATTTATCTACACCAATAGCTCCAACCTATTGATATAAGGTGTTTCATACTCATGAGCACTAAATACACCATAACATAAGGCATGGGTTTTACCTTTCCCCCCAACAAAGGGCCCTTTCATGGATAATACTTGAGAAATGTATGATCTTAAATTCATATGTTTATTATGTTGAGGCTAGGAGGTTCAACAATTTACTTACACCCAATACTACCAGACTCATCACTTATTTATCATATATCAACTTCTTGAAGAAATAAAAATTATTTGAGCTCTCTGCTTCCTAAACCTATGCTAGACTCACACCAAGCAAGGTGCTACCTATCAGACCCACTTGATTAGCTAGACTTTTATTAGGAGGTTCTTCCCCTTTACCAATGACGTTAGGAGAGGCATTTCCTTTTTCTCCAAAGATCCTCCCAAGTTACCTTGTCTCCCTATTCCAACTATATTTATACTTATATTTCAAGTGATGATGTTGGAATTGAGCTAGGACTTCTCACTCCTTAGGTTTTTCCTCTGCTTTATCTAGATCTTGTTACTCTCTCTTTTATTATTGTTAATTATATCTTTGTTTTTTATCTAATAATTTATAATCTTCTATTATTATACCTATTTTTTAGTCATATCTTGGACACTAATAAAATTTTCTTATTTAACAAAATATTAAATAATTTATTCTCAAATGAGCTGAAAGGATTTTAAATATTTTACTTAAAATCAAAATGGAAATAAAATTAAGATGTTTAGGTGAGCCATTTTTCTAGTTATCAATTATCAGATTGGAGGAGTCATGGGCCAAGCTTAGGTAAACAAGATCTGGGTTGTAGGCTTTCAATTATTCAAATATCTAAAGCTACGAGACAAATCTATGCACCAAGTCTTCATATTAGGTTCAAGTGAAACGAATCAAGGAAGAAGAGATGCCACGGGTTAATAAAATGCAGCCATAGTCTTTGTAGTAGTTGGTGGCAACGTGATTTGCATACCTAACCATTGGCCTCCATTAGCACAATGTCATTGCTTCTTACTAGGTGCATGGAATTATGAACATGCTTAATAGAAGATGCTCAGGGATGGTTTTGAGCCAAACCAAGAGAGTCTAATGTACTATTATATTTCCACATACACTCTTAGACTTAAAGGGCGATTTGGTTCTAGGACACCAAAAATAAATTCTCAGGGAGGTGACAATATCGATGGAGGACTCTGTACATATGGTCAATTATTCGAATGATACGATCATCAGAGGAATTGATTTTTGTAAATTCCCTAAAATTTACATTGACTACAGGTGACCGGAGGATGAGGTTGTAGCGGAGATGACCAATTTTAGTGGTCGATAGGCAGGTACATTAGAATCATCTGATATCTATACTGACTATGAATCTGTTCAGGATCTAGTCAGACCTCTAACAGAGGTTTTAGGTTTTTCAAAGCGGGAAGCTATTATTGAAGATGCAATAGAAATTTCTTCATATTTTTTCGTCAGAACGGGTGCAGAACGGAATTTTTGGCTCAACCACTGAAGGGAGACAGGGTTTCAACTTTGGGCCGAAGTTTGACGATACTGGATCGAGAGTTGGAGGCAAATGGTTTATTGGTAGTATTCTAGACCAGGGTCTCCTACAAGGTGGCTTGAATATTAGCCAATATTCTGGACGGGAAAAGAGGAAGCAACAAGTCATGGGAAGTCAAGACGGTGAGATTTCCTTGGTTGTCAACGAAGGGGTTTGAGTGGACCAAATATTGGACCTATCTAGGAAGACACCATTCAACAAATTTATGGGTAAAAGAGTGGATATGGAATTTCTCTAGAAGTGGGTAAGTTAAAAATAGTTCTTGGTTCTTGGTTACGGGCCAACTTATCATGTTTTATCTATAGGTTGGCTAAGTTTTATATTTCACTCTGTCGAGGACGCAAAATCCATTCTGAAGGGGGATTGGTTTCTAGATAATACTCTCTTATTTTAAAAACCATGGTCACCCTTATTTGATCCAAGGAATGATTTTAGTGGTAGTACACCTATATGGGTGAAGCTATCGAATTTGTTGATGGAGTTTTGGCTTGAGCCAACAATTTGGGCCAATGGAGACTTGTTGGGAAAGACACTCCTGGTTGATGTTATTTTTCGTCGGTTTCACGTTTTGTAGAAAGGGCGTTGGTAGAAATTGATGTGAAAAAATATCTATTTGAATAAATTGATTTGGTTTAGGATGGTAAAATACATACACAAATTCTTGATTACTTGAATATTCCTTTTCAGTGTGCTCACTATCATGAACTCGACCATGTTCTTAAAGATTGTGACAAGGTGATGGTCAAACAAGTCTGGAAGAAAAAACATGGTTTGAATAGAGATTTGGGGGGTAATGTTTGTACTATCTTGGGTCCCAATTCATTGGTAAAGAAGCACCAATCTATCATTTTTACAAGTCAAAATCAGTCGAAAGGGGCGTTGGTTGATGTTACTACCATAGGTCCAAGGCATATTGTGATTGGCTATGTTTATATCCCACTTATTGTATGTGACCGATTTAGTTTGTGTTAGGCCCCGAGTAGTGTGAATGTGTGACCAACAAGTGGTGTTTATTCTTCACCTGTAGGACTACAAGGAACTTTGTTGGTGAACGGACGAGACTAAGAGCATGATGATTTTTCTTGTAAATCTGACCACCTTGGTGTTCCTTTGTCCACTTCCTTTTCTAAAGTATTCTCAGGGATTTTCTAGAAGGGTTTGAACTATCATTCGGGGGGAATAAGGGGTATAGTGAGTCGAGCCCCATCTACTCAGGGTCAATCGAGTCTCCTCACTGACCCATGTCCTCCAACCCACCTATGGCCTTAGTGGACCTATCAAGAGATTCAGATCCCTCCTTGATATGGTACACAACTCTCATTGGGAACCTGTATATAACTCCTCTTCACTCTCAAAAGAAGGGCACCCCTACCAACTGTGGCCCCAGAAGGGGTCCACTACTATTGTTCCATCTCAGTCAAGGGGTTTGGGTTTTGATTCACTAAAGGACTTGGGTCATGTCATGATGGGTAGGAATTCTTCCCCAAAGAAGGAATGGGAGAAATATATTTATAATATATACCAAGGAAGACAAAAGTTAATTACTAGGGAACTTAGAACATGCTGAGCCCCCTACTCGGTTCCCCGATGAATATTCTTCCACTAAATATTCAGGGGTTGGGGGGCCAAGCGAAGAAATTGGCCCTAAAAAGGCTAGTGGAACTCAATAGAACTAATATGTTATTTATTATCGATTTGTTATATGTTATTGAAATGGGAAACCCCCCCCCCTCAGGGTATAATGTATCAAAAAAGAATCGACAGTTTCTAGGAAACTGTGTCCTTCAATCCAAGACAACTGCATAGAGAATGGAACTTCTGCTCAGTGAAGGTCTTGGTGAAGATGTCTGTAGTCTGTTCTGTTGAAGGAAAAAACTACAGGTCAATGATCCCCTCGTGTACTAAGTCCCAGATGTAGTGCATGCAGATCTTGATGTGCTTCATCTGCTGCCTATGAACTGGATCTTTGTAGAACTTCATTTTGAAATATTGTAAATGCAAAGAGTATTCTATTTATTATTGAGTTATTATCCATTAGATCAATCCTCTTTTGTGGATTGATCATGTCGGGCATTGTAATTGGCCAAATCCCCTTTTGTGGATTGGTCAAACCCTAAATATATTGTGCAAATTGAGAAGTTGATCCCCAGGCTAATTAAAGTGGTTTTAACCACTAATAAGACAAGTCATCCCTTCCCAGTGAAGAGACACCTTTCCAACACCTGCCAGTTTGTATAAATAAAGGAAGCCAACACCTCATTATCTCACTCACTCATTCGCTCATCAAGTGCGCAAGTTTGGTAGCTGCAGTTGGGAGAAGAAGGAAGAGAGAGGCACATTGCTCAGTGTTGGATATTCTCTAGTGTTTTGGTTTATTGTCTTGGAATTGTATTGACTATCTATATTAAGGAAGTTTTTGCTGGGTTTTCTCTCCCATGAGGGTTTCCCAGGATAAATGTTGTGTATCTTGTGATTGTGTTTCTCTAACTGATCCTACCTATGCTATTATCTAGTAAATTGAAAAGAAACCTAATAATAGCTCAAAAATTAACATGGTATCAGAGCTAAGCTTAAGAGAGCACCTTTCACTGGATAAGCAAAAACTTCATTGTTGTCGTACAAGAAAATTATGGATTTTTGTTGGAGAGGAATGTTTTCCTAAAAATCATCTAGAAAAGTGCACCCTACCCTAGTGAATCTTTTGGCAGCTTGAGCGTGCCTTTTCAGTGGATAGAGTCTCCGAAATTTCAAACCCTAGTTTTGACTGGCACGAGAAAACCAGAAGTACCAAAAAAATCAGGAAACTATAACTAGTACCAGAAGTACCAGTCCATATTTCTGCAGGTAAAGTTTCAAGGGGAAAAACTTGAAAGTTTTGAAATCTAACAACTCCAACAAGCTTGCCTCAGCCTAGCGCATCTAGTCCCTGGATAAGAATTTCAAAATTTGAAGTTTGAAAAATTAGGTTTTCCTCATAAAACCCTAAGTTATAGTTAAAGTACCAGTTCCAGCATAAGTTTCAGTTATAGCTGCAGTTCTGGTTGTAGTGAAATATTTTGTAAAGTGTTGGCCAACCTTAAAGTTGAAACACCTATGAAGTTTTGAAGGGTTGTTACCTATCACCGTTGCTACCGGATGGTACCACCACCCGTCGATACTATCATAGGTATGCACTTACATATGTTTCAACTATGTTATTTTAAGGGTTACTTGTAAGAGAAAGGATATCCTATCATAGATCCAGAAGGATCTCGGATCCAACAGACTCAGAAGACTAATGCACTCCGGGTTTGATTATCTTGATATGCATATATTTGTTATGACATTATTTTGACCTTATGAACATCTAGGTGGTATGTTGAAATCATACTAACTATTGGTCAAAATAATCAAGGCTGGTTAAAATTGAGTTTATAGAGCTTATTCTCTAACTTATATTTTTGTCAAGATAACATATTGGCTTAGTACAAAAGATAGGTTGAAGAAATCACTTGTCATCTTTAGTGAAGGAGACTTGGAAGAAAATCAACACACTCATTCTCGAGGACAAAAATCCAAGTTCCAAGTTTAATTGATTAAGTTGATAATATTCAAAGTTGCACGTGACAAGTTGATAACTACCCCTTTACAAGTAAACACTATAGTTGAGGTAGCATTCTTTGAAAAGTATTATACTTGGTAACATGTGAGGTTATTGAGATAAATGCTCAATGTAATCATTTACCAGATACAACTAACATCTCCACTAGGAGAAACTTCTTGTGTTGGTTCTAGGTTACCTTGGATGAATGTTTGATCACAACACTAGAAGAGTGTTGATCTAATTTCGTATTGTATTTCTTACTTTTGATCTTTGTTTCAAACACGTCGCAAGTGAAAGCTCTAAAGGAGATACTGTGACGATTATTCATGCTATTGTTTTATTTACTATTATCAAAAGAGTATTATTATTGCTTGTTGTTTTGTTGACCTTATTTCAGGTCACAGGTGATAACCCCGAGGAAGATATAGTGAAGGTTACATAAGGCAACATATTAGATGAGACATGAAATAGACTACCCAAGTCATGTACATGACAATATATATCCATGTACCAAAAAATATGAAGAAGTTATTTTTTAGATCTAGATTATCTCATATGAAGATTGATTGTAAGGAAAAAAAGGCTCCAAAGATGACCAAACATTAGAACAAGAACTCACAGAAGACTTGGTCAAATGATACTGAAGCCACCTTGATGGGAAGCATAACTCATTTGAATTCTGACTCAAAATTTCATATTTAGACTTGGTATTCAACACCAAGTATACCCCATAAGAGATGATGAATTCATTTTAGACTTAGAAGAAATTGAGAGTAAGCTTGATCTTAGAAAGGATCAGATGAAGATACAACCTCCAAGACCGGGAGATATATGCCATGAGAATACTAGATCATATCTTCAAACAATTCTAGGAGATATGAAATCTCCTGGAAATATTCCCTTGTTTCAGTGATAGAGAAGGAAGCCAATAAGAAAGACTAGGATATGGATTTTTCCGTGAGACTACAAGAGAAGTCAGTACTGAATTCCAAGCTTTATCTAATAGATCAAGCATGTTGCAGATGTACAAAGCTTGATGTGTGTCCATAGGATTCTCCCAGAAAGAGGGAGAAGACTATGATGAGACACTTACTCCAGTAATTGAAGAAATAGTTCCAGTATTCATGAAGACAACCAGAACAACCATGATTCATATATAGTATAAGATGTAGGAGAAGAAATCCCCATATTTAAAATTGAGTGGAAGTTGGTGCAGTACATTAGTTGGGTCATGGAGACATGACTACAATAAATTATAGAGTTAACTCCATGAAAGAAGAAGAGCTACCTTCAGTATCAATTATTGAGCCACTCTCAGTTTTAGATGAAGTTGTTGCCGTAATGAAGTAGAGGAGTTACTTTCAAATATTAGCAGTCATAATGAGAATGGAGTAGCCATTCTCAGCTTCAGAGAAACTGCAATTGCAGAGTCCCAGTTCCAGAAGAAATAAGTTGCTGAGAGAGTAGAGGAAATACTCCCAGACAGTGAGACAGATAGTGCTTTGCATAAAGCACATAGAGCTAGCACATGATTGTGCAGATTGAGTTGCAACTAAGCAAGTGTACCGAATTGGTACAAAGCGATATGAAAATTTGATTTGAAGTTGAAGATAGAAAGACTCAGGTTTGGAGGTTGAAGAAGGATTTGTACAGGTTGAAGCAAGATCCTAGATCTTGATATGGCATAATTGACATTTTCCTAACAAGCTTAGGATTTACCAAGAGTAAAGTTGATTCTAAGATTTAATTTACCTCAAAGGTTATGAATGATGAGCCAATGATGTTTCTACTATATTTAGATGATGTATTCTTGACAAGATGAAGAAAATCTCATCACAGATTATAGAAGAAGCTTGCTACAGAGTTTGATGAAAGACCTAATGCATTATTTCTTAGGTCTTGAAGTTTGGCAGAGCCCAGAGAAGATATTCCTTAAACAAGGAATGTATGCAGTTGAAATAATGAAGAGGTTTGACATGTTGCAATGTAAATCCATGGAAACAAAGTTGAAGCTCCTAGTAGAAACTTCATCAAAATTGGTTGATACTACTCTCTACAAAAAAATTATTGGTTCGGTGATGTATCTGATGAATACCAGGTCATATATATGTTTTTCCTTGAGTTAGTATTTGGTAGAATCCAGATATGTTCACCTTGATGATGCAAAACATGTGATGAGATACCTCAAGGGTACATTAGATATACTATTTCAGATTGAGCTAGAAGTGTTTCTGATAGAAAGAGCACTTCAAGACATTGTTTTAGTCTGGGGTCAACCATGACTTCATGGAAGAGTAGAAAGAAATCAAGTATTGCTCCCAACATGATAGAAGCATAATACATTGTTGCATGTTCCGCCAGTTGTGAAGCCATATGGCTTCAGATGTTGTTGACATATCTATTTGATCTAGATATGGAAGCCACCGTGATTCTATGTGATAACCAGATTCATATAAAGATGATGGAGAACCATGTGTTCCATGATGAATCGAAGCACATAGAGATATGGTATCACTTCATTCATGATATGATGCAGAGGGGAGATTTAAAGCTCCAATATGTTGGCATAGATGAGCAGGTTGTTGGCCTAGCCTTTGTCTCATGTAAAGCTTGAGCACTTTTGAGACAAGCTTGGTATAGTCTGAAAGGACCTCCCTTGAAAGGGGGAGTAGTGTTGGTGATACTATGGTATCCTAACCAATAGCGGGTAGTTCAGTTAGGATTTTATATCCTAGGGGATTGATAATCCCTGGACATATCCCAAAGGTATGAAAGAACGGGATGTTAGAGTACTTGTGCATGTATATGCTATCTTTGGTCAATAGTGGTAGCTCCATTAGTATTCTTATAATCCTAGGGAATCTTATGATTCAAGGGCATATCTCGAAGGTCCGGTAAGGACGATCTGTCAGAGTACCATGTGGTAGCTCCGTTAGGATTTTATATCCTAGGGAATCTTATGATTCTTGGGCAGCTCCTTAGGGACTGTCAGAGTACCACAAAATGTTGTTGCACCTGCCTCATTCTGTTGCATATGATGTTGATGTTGTTCCAGCCTCGTGTTGAATATTTCCAGCTTTGTGCTGATGTTGTTGTGATTTCAGCCTTGTGTTGAATATTTCCAGCTTCATGCTAATGTTTTTTTGATGCCAACCTTGTGCTGAATATTTCCAGCTTTGTGTTGATGTTGTTGTGATGCCAGCCTTGTGTTGAATATTTCTAGCTTCGTGCTGATGTTGTTGTTGTGCCAGCCTTGTGTTGAATATTTCCAACCTAGTGATCATGTTGTTGAGATGCTAGCTTCGTGCTGATGTTGTTGAGATGTCAGCTTTGTGCTAAAGATTTCCATCCTAGTGTTGATGTTGATGATGCTCAAGATTTTGTGTTTTGATATTGTTGTTGTTGATGTCGTATCAGCCTTGTGTTGTTATTGATGATGATGTTGATGTATTAATGTTATACTAATCCACGTTGATGCAGATGATGATGATGCCATTCCAACTCCCTGCTGTGAATGATGATATTGATGACGAGAAACAATTTCGATGATTTATAGATATGCCAGTCAATGTTCCAGATGTTGTTGATGTTGATTCCCTCTCTCTCTCCTGATGATGTTGTAGAATACCCTTCTTGTTAAGGGGGAGTGTTGAAATATTGTAACTACAAAGAGTATTCTATTTATTATTGAGTTATTATCCATTAAATCAATCCCCTTTTGTGGATTGATCATGTCAAGCATTGTAATTGACCAAATCCCCTTTTGTGGATTGGTCAAACCCTAAATATATTGTGCAAATTGAGAAGTCAACCCCCAAGATAATTAAAGTGGTTTTAACCACTAAGAAGACAAGTCAGCCCTGCCCGGTGAAGAGACACCTTTCCAGCACCTGCCAGTTTGTATAAATAAAGGAAGCCAATGCCTCATTATCTCGCTCACTCATTTGCTCATCAAGTGCGTAAGTTTGGTAGCTGCAGTTGGGTGAAGAAGGAAGAGAGAGGCACATTTCTCAATGTTGGATATTCTCTAGTGTTTTGGTTTATTGTCTTGGCATTATATTAGCTATCTATATTAAGGAGGTTTTTGATGGGTTTTCTCCCCCATGAGGGTTTCCCAGGATAAATGTTGTGTATCTTGTGATTTTGTTTCTTTCAGTGATCCTACCTATGTTATTATATAGTAAATTGAAAAGATACCTAATAATAGCTCAAAACTTAACACTTCAGAGTGCTCTATTTGTCACACCAGATGACGATCGACCGGTGAAACTAAATGTCCAACTCAGTAAGAAAATATGTATCATCCTTATTATGTATCTAGTGTGATCACTATTCATACATACATATTGTTTCTACATATCTAGTGTGAATCATATCACTTAAGCTGGAATTAGAACCAAGTTACTAGTGACCCATATGTTATGGAGATATTGTAATTGATAACCCTCAAAGGAACTCTCTTTCATTAATCTTTATTTTTATTTTTTAAATAGATATGTTTCATCGCTCTTGCAACGAATAAGATCATCGATAATATTGATAGTTTTTCGAAACTATCAAGGCTTCATCGCTCTTGCGATGAACTATCATTACCTTTGACGATACCTTATCCTTGAATAGTTTGTCGCAAGAACTACTCCGGTAGTCTCTCTTGCAACAAGCACCCTAGGTCATCCCTCTAGCGATGAGCTCCCTAGGTCGTCATTCTTGTGATGACCTCCTCCAGCCATCACTATTGCAACGACCACTGTAGGTCATCTCGCTTGTGACGACCACTGTAGTTTTTCTTGCTTTCGACAACCTCCTCCGATCATCACTCTTGCAACGACCACTGCAGGTCGTCTCACTTGCGACGAGCTCCTTGGGTCATCTCTCTTGCAACGATATCCTAGGTTCATCGCACTTGCCACAAAACGTGAAGCAATGTTTTGGGGGCCCAATATTCATTGCAATTTCCATGACATAACGTCGCAAAAGCATCAAAATGGTTGTCACAAAATGACCCAAATTTACTAGTGGTCTAATGGAAGAAGTGGAAGGCATGAGAATGTAACTATGATAATCCTACATAGAGAAGTGCATATCTATAGAGAAGATAATGAAAGGATTATGAAGGCTTAGGAAAAGATACTTTAGATCCTGAATATGTTGCATAAGAAAGTTAACAATGAATCTATCACCAAGCAAGAATTTAGTGCTATGCAAGTGACAACATCCAGATCCCATAGAAAAAGGGGTGATCATAGGAATGATAGATAGTCAAGCAGCATGAGAAGGAATCATTGTTATCCAAGGAAATACACTAGGAGAAATCATGCAAGTTCAGTGCCAGGGAGAAAATCAAGTGTCTCTTGTTAGAAGATAAAGAAGAAGGCATGAGGCAAACATCTTGCAAGGTGAACTCAGGAAAATCAAGCCACCAAATTTCAATGTTGAGCATAGAAAAGGAGAAGTGGCCAAGGCCTGGATGTTGGAAATGAAGAAATATTTCTAGTTGCATGATAACTCTTCAAGGGTAGAATATAGAATTGCAACATACCACTTGCAAGGAAAAAAAACCATGTGGTGGGATCAACTTAAACAAGCCAAGCACCTTGATGAGAATAATATATCATGGAAGGAGTTCAAAGGATATTTCCAAGATAAATATTTGTCTAAACATTATTATGAAAGAAAGATGAAAGAGTTCTTTGAACTCAAGTTGGGAAGCATGAGAATGGAAAATACAAAAATAGGTTCTTTGAGTTGCTGAAATATGTTGACTTCATAAAGGATGTAAAATTAAAAATCCAAAGGTTTCTATGTGGGTTACCCTCTTTCTACATTGACAGGATACAATATGATAACCCCAAGACTTTGGAGGAATCCATAAGAAGAGCAAAGCATATTTATGAGAAAAGAAGAGGAAGACCCGTTTTCCAAAAAACATGGAATGACAAGATGAAGGGTAAAAAGGACCAAAACCAAAAATGTTTTAAGCCACCCTTTTTCAAGAACAACTCTCAAGCAAATCAACAAGGTCGGTCAACCCAAAATGAGAAAAATACTATAGATTAATTTGGGAAAAGGACAAGGTAGAAACATGTACAGTGTTGGGGATGTGAGGTAAATCACTTATATAGGGACTGTCCACAACATTTAGAAGGCTGAAATAGTGGAAGACATGGGAGGAAGCATGCCAAGAATTTGTGCAGCTTTGGACAACAAGCAAGAAAAATATCAATCCCCCATGATAGAAGTGGAAGGTAAGATTGATAACCAACCCATAACAATTTTAATTGATTATGGAGATAGCCATAGTTACATAAGCTCTAACATTGTTGAAATATTTCTCTTTCAAAGGAGTAAGCATAAGAAATATTATCTATTTCAATTAGATACAAGGGATAAGAGGAAAATCAATGAGATAGTTAAATATTGTCCAATAGATATGAATGGACTCAGTACAAAGGTATATGTAAACATCATACCATTAGGTTTGTATGATTATATAATTGGCATGGATTGGTTGGAAAAACACTATGTTGTCCTAGGTTGTTACAACAATACAATCACATGTATTGATGAAGAAGGGAACCAAGGAAAGGTTCAATGCATTCCAAGAGCTGTTGTTGTTAGAGAGATTTCAACTATGCAGTTGAAAAAGAGTTTTAGGAAGGGATGCCAGATTTTTGTAGCCCATACAGAAGAGACAACTAGAGATAAAGTGGCAAGCATTGAAGACCATCCGATCTTAAGATATTTTGAAGATGTTTTTTTAAGAAATCCCAGGATTTCCACCAAGGATGTACAGTGCCAAGAAATGTCACAGAGGTCAGATTATTTATGGTTTTTTTCTGGTTATTACCAAAGATTCATAAAATGATTTTGAAAGATTCCAAGTCCAATACCTTCTTTGCAAAATAAGAAAGTGAAATTTGAATGGACTCCAAAGTGTGAAGAGATCTTTTAACAGTTGAAGGAAATAATGACCAGTGTGCCAATATTGAAGATTGCAGATCCGGATGAAGATTTTTTTTTGTGCACTGATGCATGCAATGAAGGGCTCGATGGATTTCTCACACAAAAGATCATGTGGTATGCTATGTTTCCAGAAAATTAAAAAATCATGAGAAGAATTATTCCACACATGACATGGTGTTAGAAGCAATCATACATGCATTAAAATGTGGAGACACTACCTCATGGGGAGAAAATTTGAGCTAAGGACAAACCAATGTGGTCTAAAAAAATTGTTTGGACAACCCGGATTAAATGCCAAACAAACTAGATGGTTGAAATTCCTTAGTGAATATGACATTGAAATTAAGAACATCAAAGGAAAAGACAATCAAGTGGATTATGCACAAGAGAGCTCATGAGATGCATATTGCAGCCATCACCATGTACATGAATACTATGAAAGATACAATTATTGCAACAACAAATTCAGATCAACAGTATATAAAAATAAAAGAAACATTACACCAAGGAAATTTACAACAAAAATTTAATTATTATAAGTTGAAAGAAAATGGAATTCTCATGTACAAAGCAAAAGTATATGTGTCGAATTCCAATGAGATGAAAAATGCAGTGATGAAAGAAATGCACAATGTTCTATATGTTGAGCACTCGGGATGCCAGAAGACAATTGCAGCTATGAGAATCCAATACTTTTGTCCATGAGTGAAGAAAGAAGTGGCTAATTACATAGCCAGATGTCTAGAGTGCCAGAAGATGAAGATTGAACATAGACATCCAGTGGGGATGTTGTATCCATTTCCCATTCCATAATGGAAGTGAGAAGTTGTCACAATGTATTTTATTACTAAGTTTCCTAGAACAATGAAGCAACATGATTCCATCATGGAGGTGGTGGATAAATTAACTAAGACATCACATTTTATTCCTATGAAGACTACACACAAGGCAACACATATTGCAAAGATTTACATGAAGAAAGTTGCCATGTTACATGGAGTGCCTAAGGCAATAGTTTCCAACAAAGATCCAAAGTTCACTTTTAATTTTTAGAAATATTTGTTCAAAGGATTTGGGACAAATCTAAATCTCAGTACAACGTATCACCTAGATTCAGATGGGAAAACAATGAATACTAACAGAATCATTGAGGACATGCTTAGAATGTATATGATGGACCAACCATAAAAGTGGGAATATTATATCCATTTAGTTGATTTTTCTTACAATAATGGGTATTATACCTCACTAAAAATGAGTCCATTTGAAACATTGTATGGTAGGAAGTGTAACACACCGGTGAGTTCGGATAATCCAACACACAAAGTCATTATTGGTCCATATTTGTTGAAGGAAATGGAAGAGTAGATGAAAAAGATCAAGCATAATTTAAAAGATGCCCCGTATAGGAAGAAAAATTATGCAAAAAATATTATAGATTTTAGAGATTTTAAAGTGGGAAAACGTATGTTTTTAAAAGTGAAGGTGAAAAAATGTTATCTAAGATTAGGAAGTTTCCCAAAGTTGGTAGAAAAATATCATGGAGATTTTGAAATATTAGAAAATATAGGGCCAATTTCATACATGATATCATTTCTTGCATCCATGAGAGTGCATAATATATTTTATATATCATTATTAAAGAAATGTGTGTCTGGCCCTAACCACATAATTGATTGGACTGTGATCCAGGTGGAGCACAAAGGATATTTTTGAGTGGAACCATGTGACAAACTTCGTCGTTAGGAAAACACACAACGCAATTTTTTTTGTAGGAAAGTAATAACAATAATACAATCAATCGTCGCAACTCGACAACGAACACAACACATGTAATTCACGCAACATAGAAACATAACAACCTAGCATACTATCACATCATGCAGCTAGAAGAAACATACAACATCCAATCAGAAGAAGAATAATAACGACTACCCACCCTTCCTACCCTGTAAGGTTAGGACCTTCAGGACACATAAGTAATGCTCAATCTCAGGTTCCCATTGATTTTGACCATTTAAGGTCTCAAGGCTGGCGACTATTCTGAGGAACAAGGAGGTGTCTGCATCCCTCCCAACATAAGCAAGACCACGCCTACTAAGCTAAGAAACATCAATCAAACCAACACAACAGTTTCGATGACCAGTAACTAGAACCTTCCCGACGAGTGAGAGACAATCACAATAAACATTGTAATATGAGTACAACCCCAATTACAAAAACAACAACATCCAAATAGGGATGCATGAGACCCTAAGCCATGTTTCATATGTGTTATTGATCAATGCGCGCAATGATCCAAACCCAAGGAATCATGTCGCCACGGTGCGAAGAGCACACAAGAATCCCAAGCGCATTCAAATCTAAACCTTTAACAAACACAACCAACGCATCAAGGTACCAACTTCTACTGTCAAAGGTCCTAATATACCAAATAACTTGTTCATTGAAAACAATGTAATGAGACGAACAAAGTTCGCTCACAGAAAAAATATCCAAAATACCTTGAATATAACATAATAATCCATGTAGGAATAATGTATAAAATATGAATAAATAAGATGAGTACAATTGAGAATGAGGGCTCGTTTATATACCCACGCAAGGGTTCCCTTAACCAATATTCATTTCCTTTGAGACATGTCCTTTCATTATTAATAGTTATTATTTATTAATTAATTATCATGTTATGAATATCTATTTATATGTATATTTATGTTCATAACATTGCCTTCCCCTTAAAAATGCTTTGTCTTCAAAGCATACTTTATGGAAGACTTATCTCTTGCTCTAGCTTGTAATTATTGTCTCATGCTTCTTCATTATTGAGTTCGTAATCATTGAGGACCTGAGACGATAGGATCTTCTAAGCGTTGAGCAGAACTATCGAATTGTAAAGGAGTCTGCCCATCCTAATTCGATCTTCTATGGATTGAGGTTTTTATAGGGTTCTTGTAAAGAACTTGATACATTTCTACTCCCATGATAGCTTCTATTTTGACCCTCACTTGTAGTTGAAGTAATATTCTTTGACATAGCGGTTATTTGTTTCTGTTGATACGTTGATTGGCTGAAGTATCGACTTTTGTGATTAGGATATTGATAAGGCATCCTTGCAACTTGATCTTTACTTCATATACTTGTAGCTTTTTCTTGATTAACTTTTGAAATTGAGTTTTCTTCATACCTTGGATTGTTTCTACTTTGACATTTGAAGACCTCTTTACATCTGTTGGATCTGTATCCTTTTGAGTTGTAAGGTTGATTGGGCCTGGCATAAATTCCTTATCGATTAATGATGTTTTGCAATCTAGATTTTCTTGTAAAGTCTTCTTATCATGCTTCAAGTTTTTAATTTGTGTTAGTAAATTTTGATTATGAACCCTTAGGCGTGAAAGTTCTTCTTCATATTCTGATTTGTTGACTTTATTTATAATATTTCGATTCTCTGGCTTTTCATCTTTCATCTTTTTAATTTGTTCAAGAATTTTTTGATTAAGATTCTTCAAACGAGAAGCTTCTTCATCATTTCCTGATAATTTCTTCCCGAGGTCTTGATTCTATTTCTCCAACTCATGGAGACGTTGTTTTATATCCCTTGACTTCTTAATTTGAGTAAGAATTTTTTCACTATGATTTTTTAAGCGTAATATTTCTTCATCTCGTTCTAGTAAGTCTTGGTCCATTTTTTTTCTTTTGGTATTTAGTTCATTTTGCGTGATGAGTTCTCGAATACGCTCTTTGAAGTAATGATTATCTTTCTTTGTTAACCCATTAAAATATTTCTCCTTCTCAATTTCAAACTATAATTTTTTATTGCTCGCTTTATAACGTCTTAGTTATCCTTTCAATATTCGTGATTGTATTTCTGAATTATCTTGATATTATTCCATAATAAATGATTTCCCACAAATAGGACATAAACTATTTTGATTTTTTAAAATTATCATATACTCAAACTCCATTTCACAAAAACGACATTTAGTCCAAAATTTTGATTTATATATGGAATTCATTGTTCACGACTTTATTCCCAAATTACTTCCAATAATAAATGGATGAGTTACTCCTTCGAAAGTAAGTAAATGTGCAAAGACACAAATGCACTATGCAAAAGATCCTCAAAAAACTTAATAATAACTCTTTAAACTTTGTCCCTCTCCTTTCCAATATTCTTTAAAATCCTTTATATAATATATAATATATATAAAATAAACTTTAATGCCTTTCCTTGATAACTTTTTTTTTCTTATACTTTACTTTTATTTAATATAAGGTAATAAAATTATTGTAAGTAATAAATATTTCTGTGCGTAATTTTTTTTTGGGAATATCACTTTATTCCTTTGTACCTTTTTATATATATA
>JZKD02S1862732.1:48565-61654 GCA_000966675.3 Picea glauca | reverse complement strand
CCACTCACTTCTTGGATAATTATTAAGCTCATATAGTGGGTGAAATAACCCTTCAATGACCAATTAATATGTGATTACAATCTTTATTCACCCTTATAATCCATGCGATCGTACGGACGTGTTTATGGATGGGTACGATCTTTAATTGAATCGATATACAGATATGTTAAGAGCATCGAATGGAAACCAAAAATCACAAATCGATCATTCTGTTTCAGATATATTCAGAATTACAACTTCTCCCCAAAACAATTACCAATCCACACGATCTAGAGTTATTCAACGAGTAGACTAGAAGGTTTGAATTATTATAGCTTCTATTGGTCACAGTGATTTTTATTTTTTGGATCTTATTGGTGTCAACAATGGCAGACCTGGGCACAACTACTTCATTTGGTCTTTTTTGTAATCAGTGTAGAAGTAAATGAAAAAAATAAAAGAGTCTATACAATGATAGAAATATGGGTAGCGATTTCAGATTAGTATCCTCCCAATAGCGCACCCTGTGGTGATGTTTGAAGAGGTCACAACTCCTTATTCACTTTTGAGTTTTATAAATTGAGAATAAAATTTCTTACGCTTCCAAATTCTTATCAGAATGTATACACCTTATAACTAAGTCACGCTTGTGATTTTCCTTGTAGTTTCTAAATGATATATTGGCATAGTTTTGTAAGATATACAGGCCTATACATGCACCAATTGTTTTCATGCAACCTTTTCACATAATTTTGGTGTTTTCCTTTGACCCTAGCACTTGATTCACAACAATTATGTTTTTTTTTTTTTTTTGTGTCATTCTCCTATGTAATACCAAATTTTGAGAAGTTTATCTTAACGGAAAATTCGATGTATGTATTTAAATTTTCAAAAATTTGTAGTGCAATTATTTTCTCCATCTTAAAAATAGCGGCAAAATGGTTTTCATTGGACTTCAAAAGTTACAGCGGAATCACCTCTTTTTTTTTCAACGGAATCTGAAAGTCGAATGGCCAAATGCCAATTATGGTCAATGAACAAACAATCATAAAAACTCTTATAAGATAGGGTTTGACTAAAAGATGAATTAGACAAAGTATGAATAAGAGAGGCCAATGGACATGATCAGAAACGAGGCTCTGATATCAAATGAGACGAACAAAGTTCGCTCACACGAGAATTATCCAAAATACTTGGAATATAACATAATAATCTATGTAGGAATAATGTATAAAATATGAATAGATAAGATGAGTATAATTGAGAACAAGAGCTCATTTATATACCCACGCAGGGGTGCCCTTAACCAATAGTCATGTCCTTTGAGACATGTCCTTTCATTATTAATAGTTATTATTTATTAATTACTTATTATGTTATGAATATCTATTTATATGTATATTTATGTTCATAACACGTAATATGGAATTGAATACCATCTAAATAATGTAGTTTCATTTATAACATCTTATAAATTCTTGGAAATATTCCAAGAGTTGTACATTGAATCACTACTTGAAGATCAAATCGCATCCCTAGTACCAAACATAACAAAGTGCATGTCTTGTTGAATCAAACTATTTATGTTAATGATCTCTACTTTGTAAATCGATTCACACCCATAGTATCAACACATGGCAAGGTTCATCACTTTTTCAAATCACAATGTTTAGGTTAGTTGCTCCCATTGTATTACACACATATAAATATCTAAATTCCTTGAAAGGATTTTATAGAAAAAGTTTTTCCTAGAAATGATTTTGTAGGCAGTAAAACAATAATAACTTATATAAACCTTTTGTAGAATTATAAAAATGACATCGAAGGTTATTGACAAGGTGGTTGATGCTATAATTTCATAATATATAATTTGTTATGTTAACCTCCTTAATAGACCCCGACCATAATCCAGCTGCCAAAATCCCAAAATAGTCCGAAATTACAGAAGTAACAATTATATGTGTGATAAGAATAGAATTCGTTGTGTTATTGTCACACTACATAAACATATAGTAAATAAATCTCTGTGTAGTTTTAATTTAAAATTTAGATAGCATTAAAATCCCTGTGCATTAATAATAAGAATTTAGATAGCAATAAAAAAAATCTATGTGTAGTAATAAATAAAAATTATTGTGCTCTCTAAATCTCTGTGTAGTAATAAATAAAAATCGTTGTGCTATCTAAATATCTGTGTAGTAATAAAAGGGGAAATCAACACCTGAAAACCACTCACTCCAGGGACAATCGTTGTGCTGCAACGGATGACTGTTAAAAAATAGGTGAAATAAAATCCAAAGACACGACCTCTTGCCAAACTCAGGATTTCAATTTAAAAATAATAAGTCTCTTCATGTTCCAATTGGAAACCTTTAATGTTGAGTTGACTATATAAACGATGGCTTGACTTTAATGGCATAAAGGCAGAAACGTTTAGTTTACAAAAACCATGGGAGGCACTAAACTAAAGGTGCTACAACTGAATGTTTAGTTTACAAATATAATCTATTCATAGCTTGTAAATGGAGTTAGTTTACATAATTTAACAATCTTATTTTGTAAAGGAGATCGAGGAATCACCACTGTTATTTGTAAAAGAGATTGATGAAATCTCTACGAGTTTATCTGTAAAAGTAACATAAAAGTACTTGTATAGGTGTAGCTTTGCAGACACACTAGATTACACAAGACATAATCTATATATATATATATATATATATATATATATATATATATATATATATATATAGGTTTAATAAATATATCATCCAATTTCTTGGGAATATAGTATAGTATAGTATAAGCACAACGTTGGACAATCACTACAGATTTAATGCAATAGTGGCAACTTCGATTAATGCAATAGTCAGATGGATCCAAGTCAACAAGCATCCGTAGAACAAAGTCGACAAGCATGGTGAGATAGCTTTCAACAGGTGAGCAATAATCACTCAACTTTAATGTTAGGTAGGTTGGGTTCTGAAATAAAAGCAAATATGAAAAACGATTACTCTATTTGAGAATGTAAAAATCACTTATAGTAATTGAAATTCATCTGTTGATAGAAATTAAGGATTCACCGAGCATACCTTACCTGCAATTGATTATAAACATAATTTCAATTTCCCATCGATCAAAGTTGTGGGATTGAGGAAATTAGAATTTCCAACCATCTGAATGGACATTCACGATAAAAGAAACCGTGTTTCCATTGGCTCAAAAATTCATAGAATAAACAAGAAACTGCCACTACCCTCAATGAAATTTAAAGATTGTAAAAACAAGTTCTACCCAACATTTGAAACACAGTTAAAGGATTAAAAAAAAACCAAAAAATTGCCCAGCATTAAAATGCATGTAAAAGATTATAAAAATGAAATTAGCCCAACATTAAAACACAAATACAAGATTATAAAAACAAAATTTGCCCAGCATTAAAACACAAATACAAGATTATAAAAACAAAATTTGCCCAGCATTAAAATGCAGTTAATTGATTATAAAGCACAATCACAGGTTTAACTAACACACTCGCTTGCAGGTAAGAATGCGTTCGTTGCCCAACATTTAAAATGCAGTTAAACGATTAAAAATAAATAAAAACTTCCCAGCATTAAAACACATATAAAATACTATAAGGTACCTCTTGAATACAGGAAGATCACATCAAAGGATTCCCACGTAGAGTTGCCTCAAGGATTAAAAACGTAGGCGATATACTGACAAGCACAACTATTGATGCGACATCGGAATATAAGAAGTCAAGAAGACAACTGGATTGAATGATGGTTTCAACACTGCCAGAAAGTGGACTACAGATAAATAATCAAGGAGTGCTTTGTGTGCAATAGGGACCATAAACATAGAAGGATGAAGTCTCTCTCGGGTGAATTGTAAGGCCATACAAACAACAAAACACAGAGCGAGAAACCAGGAATTCATACTATCTATATGTAAATCAACATGAAATCAACTAAATAAAAATTGTGAAATTTAGATGTGTGTACCTTGAGCGAAGGCGAAGGTTCTGGTGTTGTTGTCCCGTGCTCACGCTCTATCTCACTCTGACTTGCCAACTATTGAGACCTCACTGGTACATCCCAGCCAACGCTAGGGGTACTCTTCTTCCCCCTGAGCCCCCCGAGCCGCAAAGGGGTCACACACAAAATACCAGAGAATGTTAGCTTCCCAACTTGCCTCGCAAGGTCGAGCTACCACTCGTTAACCGAGCTAGGTACACCAACTCCCACAAGAGAAATTCAGTCAAGATAAAATTATGGCAGCGTAACCTTACACATATCAGATGTGATCCATACTCCTCCCCCACCATCCTTTTTATAGAGTTATCTTAGTCATTAGTTTCCTTTTTCATTTATTTAATTAGGAAAAACCTCCCCCGTACACATGTCACTCGATCCCCTAGTTGCACTAGAAAATCAATTTATTAATTAATTAAATTTTCCTATTTCCCTCACCCACCTAAAAGCGTTCTTAAAAACACTCCTCCATGTCTCATTATTCCCTTACAATTCTTAAATTACTTACACCTTAATTAAATCCTAGTTGAGTTCATAAACAGATAGTTCCAAAGGCTAGATTTCTTACTAAGTTAGACATTCCCCTTTTTCTTTAATTTTCCCCTTTTCTTTAAGTTTCCCTTTTTCTTTAAGTTTCTCCCTTTTCTTTAAGTTTCCCCCTTTTTAACTAATTTCAGAATTAGCAAGTTTAGACAAACAACCATTTACCCCATTTTAATAATTAATCCTTCATTAAAAATTTTACTTTAATTCATAAAGCTTGAATTTACTTTACCCCTTCTTGTTATATGCCTAATTAGTTGTTTTTTTCTTGTTCAAAGGTTCTACTTAGAACTAGGTTTTAAATTAACTAGGCTTGGTGACAGTTCTTAAGGGAATATTTTTTATTAAACTTTACTCAACACATCATTCATTTTAAGGTCGACCAGGTCCTAAGGAGGCATAGTTTTCTAGGCACTAGGTTTATTAACTTACCATAGTTAAAATTGTGACGTGCCCTTCAAGACGCACTACATGCTCCAAGGGTGCCACTCTCCTCTTTCTGTTTTATTTGCACGACGTGCCCTTCAAGACGCACTACGTTCTGCAAGGGTGCCACTCTCCTATTTATTGAATTTGGTAGACGTCAAACCCCTGGAGTCAATACTTCGTCAGGTGATCTTGTGGGAGACTAAGGGCCTCTAAGGAATAAGGACCCTTCCTTATTGTGTGCCCCTTAGAATCATTGTGAGCGACTGTCACAGTCTTTCCTCATGGCATCATGGGTCTTCTAGAACTAGGTAATCATTAACCTACAGTTCGAGCCACAACGAGAGTGCTAGTAGGATGTGGTAGGGTTGCTGCCACACCTCTCCCTCGATGTCTCTGGTTGTTGTGCATGACCCCATTACTCCAAATGTGATTCTGGTTGGCAAGCTATCATCAGCCTACATCCATCAACGAAATATGTCAGCGATAACAATCAACATCATAATATCTAATCATATGTACATATGTCACATCAACAACATTCAAACCTTAACAGTCCACTCCCTGACTCGATCCAGAGTGCAAGGAGTTTCATCGATGCCTCGGCATCCTCTAAGATCCAGAGTCCTGGACACTCAGGAGAACCTAGTCAATATCACCTGTCGATGTAAATACAACAAAAATAACATATCATCAAATCCACAATATCTCATAATCATAATCAAAACAACCAATAGTATAATGACCCATATCACTTGCACACAAGTGTCCTCAAAGAATAAGTCTGCTAAGTGTGAACAAGAGCGGGATGTTACATACACCCCCTCTTATTTTAAACTCCATCCCGAAGTTTCATAGTATGTAAGTTCTGAAACAAAGTGTATCATAGTATCACATGTCTAGATATCAAACAAAAATGAAAACTGATGATGCATATCATATGCGTCCTCCCAAGTAGGGATGATTTTAAGGATGCAAATTTATTTTAAAATGTAGAAACCTTGCCGAATATTACTAATCCTTCATATGTCAACTATAAATGTTTAGCGCTATTTCTTTTAAAATATTCAAATTTCTAAGTATTTTATATATTTTTTATAAAGTTTTGGAGATTTTTAAGGTAAAATAATTTTATCCTATAGAATTTGGGCGAATCATTTTTAAAATAATGAATCTCGTTTTTGGAAAAACCATGGAAAATTAGACCATGAGCAAAATTTATCCCTTAAAATCATCCCTGCTCCCAAGTCGTCGAGTGTGGACTATATTTGTCCCACTAGACCTTGACTTGATCTATTGTTCGATGAAGTAGCTGTCAAATGCGATGGTCCAGAATGCAGATTGGCTCCTCCGTGAGAGAAACCTTGTCTGATACCTACAAGTAACTCATGTCAATAACATGTGTAGGATCACTAACATAATGTCTCAAAACAGATACGTGAACAAAATTGTGCATATGCCTCAAAGAATCAGGCAAGGCTAGTCGATAGGCTACGGGCCCCTTCTTTTCCAAAATCTTGAAGGGTCCCATGAACCTAGGAGAGAGTTTATCACCCTTTCCAAACTTGATCAAACTCTTATGCGGTTTCACCCACAAGAAGACTCGATTGCCAACTTCATAACTACGGTCGACACGATGCACATCAACATAACTCTTCTGTTGATCCTGCGCTTCCTTGATCCTTTGTCTTATTGTTTGCATTTTATCTTCCATTTCTTAGATTGCTGTTGGTCCCACCAGGACCCTATCCTCAAGCCGATCCCAACTCAAAGGTGTCTGACATGGTCGCCCATAAAGAAACTCGAAAGGCACCATCTTAATGGTGCTTTGATAACTGTTGTTATAAGAAAATTATACCAATGGCAAGAATTCTTCCCAATGCTTATGTTGGTCCATCATGTACATACACACCATATCCTCCAAGATTTGGTTTGTTCTTTCAGTCTACCTGTCTGTCTCCGGGTGATATGTGGTACTAAAGTTAAGTTGGGTTCCCAAGGCCTCTTGAAAACTAGTCCAAAATCATCTTGTAAACATCGATCCTCTATCGGATATAATCCTTTTAGGCACACCATGCAACCTCACAATCTCACTGATGAAAACTCTAGCTATATCAGGTTCCTGATACATCATACACACAGGAATAAAATGAGCACTCTTCATCAGAGTGTCGACTACCAAAAAAAATCGAGTTGTGTCTCCATGCCATCAGTGGCAATCAAACAATGAAATCCATCGAAATGACCTCCCATTTTGATTCTGGAATAACATGCAGCTGGAGTAATCTTGTCGGATGTCTATGTTCAACCTTCACTTGCTGACATTCTAGACATATTTTCACGTAGTTGACTATGTATGCCTTCATTCCTTTCCAGTAGAATAAGGGTTTATGGTTTGCCCTCATATTCGTGACTCTTGGGTGAGTCATGTACACTGCTCTATAAGCCTCGTTTAGGATCAAACTCCTCAACTCATCGTTGGGTTTTACGTAAATTTGATTTTTAAATTTCAATAATCCATCATTGTCCAACGTAAATCCCTCAAATTTTGGTACCATCATTGTGTTTTGTCCGATAAAATCCTTGACCTCTTTGTACCAGTTATCGTTGCGCTGTAAAGTTAGAATCTTTTCACATAGATTCATCTGAAGAGGCATCACCGAACATATGCATGGTCTCCGACTCAATGCATCAACCACTCTATTCACTATTCATTTTATGTAAGTAATCTCGAAATTGTACTCGCTAAGAAATTCCAACCAATGTTGTTGTCGTGCGTTCAAGTCGTTTTGCGTAAATATGTGTTGTAGACCATAGTGGTCTGTTTTAAGTTCAAATTTTCATCCAATAAGGTAGTGTCTCCAAACTCTCAAGGCATAAACAATGGCTAACAACTCCAAATCGTGCATTGCATAGTTCTCTTCATGCCTTCTCAACTTTATCGAGATGTAAGCGATCACTCGACCGTATTGCATCAAGACTCCGCCTAATCCTTCCTTGGATGCGTCAGTGCATACCAAGAAATCCTTGTCCATGTCAAGGACCTTTAGTATCAATGCTCTCGTCAACAACTCCTTGAGCCTCTGAAATTCCTCTGCGCATTTCTTGGTCCAAACAAACTTATTGTTCTTCTTCTGCAATTCCGTAATCGGATTTGCTATCTTCGAAAACCCCTCGACGAACCGTCGATAGTATCCCGCTAAACCCATGAAGCTATGCACTTCTGGTACTTTCGTTAGCGCAGACCATTCCATAATAGCCTCGACCTTTGCTGGGTCCACAACGATACCTTCACCAGAGATGACATTCCCTATGTAGTGAATCTTCGATTGACAAAATGAGCATTTAGACAGTTTCCCATACAATTTTTTCTCTCGTTGACATTGTAGTACCAAGCGCAAGTGCTCATCATGCTCCTCCATCATCTGAGAATAGATCAAAATATCGCCAATGAATACTTGGACGAACTTGTCCAAGTATTCGTAGAACACCCAGTTCATCAAGATCATAAATACCCCTTGGGCGTTTGTAAGTCCAAACAGTAAAACAATAAAATCGTAATGTCCAAACCTCATCTTAAAGGTGGTCTTAGGGATTTCATCCTCCTTGATCTGTAACTGGTGATACCCTGATCTCAGGTGGATCTTTGAAAACATCGTCTCACCTTTCATTTGATCAAATAGATCGTCAATCCTTGGAAACAAATATTGGTTCTTGATCGTTTCCTTGTTTAATTGACGGTAGTCAATGCAGAGTCTCCATGACCCATCCTTCTTCCATATGAAAATAACAGGTGCACCCCACGGTGACACACTCAGACGTATAATTCCTAGGTCTAACAATTCCTTTAGTTGCATTTTCAGCACCTGTAACTCCGGGGTCGACATATGATAAGGCATTCTTTCTATCGATTCAGTTATTGGTTTTAGGTCAATGGTAAATTCCAATTCCCTCTATGGCGATATCCCAGGTAACTCCTCAAAGAAGACATTTGAAAACTCTCACACCACCAGAAGGTTTTCTAGACCTTCTGCTACTCCCTTCTCATTTAATGCAAGGATCACATAAAGCTTACATCCCTTGCACATTGTCTTCCATAGCTGCAAGGAAGAGATGAACCTCAGAGAGACTCCCTAGTTCCGACCTACAATCACGTGTCTTTGTCCCTCGTCATTGACCAAGCTCAACCATTTCATCTTACATTTGAGTATCACCTCATGAGATTCCAACCAATCCATATCGATCATGACATCATAAGACGCTAAGATCATGACATACAGGTTGGCCCTTGTGACAAACTCTCCCAGGTTAAGGCTACAACCTGTGACCTTCCCTCCAACCTTGTGTTTGTCTCTCAAAGCCATTTCTACAAAGCTAAACTCGTCTTGATATACTACCTTTACCTTAGTTCTTTTTAGCGCTTCACCAGAAATACAAATCTCTATAGCACCTGGATCTATCAAAATACTAAGGGTCTAGTCAACGAAGGTACCTGACGTCTCGAGCACAATCGACTGGTGCTCTTCCTGGTAGTTATTTGTCATTGCATGAATATGATGGGACTTCCCCAAATATGCCATGGTAGTGGGTCTGACTGATCCAGGTGATTTGGTCCTCTCCACTAGGTAGTCACACTGGTAATGTGGCTCTCCACATGTCCAATACCCTTTCTTTGGTCCAATACTCTTGGTACCCGAAGTAGAAGCTGATGGCCCGCCGACCTGAAACCCTGGTCTGTTCTACTGAACAGGCCTAAACTGTTGTTGTTCTGGTCAACGTTGCTACTGGTGCTGTGGTCCTCAGTAAGGAGTCCACTACTGAGGCGCTGGTCATTGAGGTGTAGTGAAATTGGATCCTCTCTGGATGTCACGATATCCTGGTGAATGTCTAGATAGTGTCTGATGTTGTTGCGCACAAGATGACGCATGTCCCACTGGTCTTGATGGAGTCCTATTCTGACCCCCACTGATGAGTTCCTCCTCTGCTATGAGGTCCTTCTGGAAAGCATCATGTAAGGTTTGAGGCATCAGAATCCTCACCTTCGCACAAATGCTGACATTAAGGCCAAACACAAACTTTTTGACCTTAAGCTTCTCAGTATTTAGGGGTAGATCATATTGAAGCAGCTCCATAAAATGGGCCTCGTACTTGGGCACCGTATGACTTCCCTATCACAAGGCGTTGAACTCATTGAGTTGATGCTCAATGAATTCCTCAGATAGATACCTCTCATGGAACTGTTCCTCGAACAGTTCCCATGAAACATATTTTACGACCATGTTCAATTGTGACATGAGTGTCTTCCACCATAGAAGAGTGCTCCCCTTCAGTTGAAATATTTCCATGCAGACCTTCATGTTGGAGGTATATTTGCGAAGTGCAAAGCACATCGCCATATTCTCCAACCATGCCTCGGTGGCTGCGTCATCGGGGGCACCAAAGAACTCAGGAAATTTGACCTTCTATAGTTCACAGTGAATGCTACTAGTACTGGCCAAAGCACACGATGGACCCTCAAGAGGTGCCGACGCCCTAGCCTCATCTCTATCCAAACGAATGATCAGTGCCTCCGACATCCTCTAAAAGGACCTCATTATCCCAACCACATCACCCATAGCTATTTGTTCCTGCCCGACAACCTGTTCGTCTCCCTGAGGGTTAGACCCCTCAGGCGCGGATGCTACTGGGGGTGTCACCCCTCCTTCCCTAACACCCCTTAGTCAGCCTCCGCGATGTCCTCTAACCATGATTACTTGCATGAATACACATCAAATTAATTAGTGACATTATAATCAAATATCTATTCAAGGAAGTCGTAGTGATCCCAAGTCATGGGTCAAACTGGCTCTGATACCGTATGTGACGAACCCCGTCATTAGGACAACAAGAAACACAGATTTTTTTTTGTAGGAAAGTAATAACGATAATAGAATCAATCATCACAACTCGACAACGAACCAAACACACACAATTCACACAGCATACAAACATAACAACCTAGCATACTAGCACATCATGTAGCTGGAAGCAACATACGACATCCAATCAAACAAATAATAATAATGACTACCCGCCTGTCCTACCCTACAAGGTTAGGACCTCCAGGACACATAAGAAATTCTCAATCCCGAGTTCCCACCGATTTTGACCATTTAAGGTCTCAAGGCTGGCGACTGTTCCGAGGAATAAGGAGGTGTCTACATCCCACCCAACACAAGAAAGACCATGCCTACTAAGCTAAGAAACATCAATCAAACCAACACAACAGTTTCGATGACCAGTAACTAGAACCTTCTCAGCAAGCGAGAGAGAATCACAATAAACGTTGTAATACGAGTACAACCCCAATTACAAAAACAACAACATCCACATCGGGAGGCACGAGACCCTAAGTCAGGTTTCATATGTGTTATCGATCAACACATGAAATGATTTGAACCCAAGGAATCATGTCATCGTGGTGCGAGGATTGCACAATAATCCCAAGCGCATACAAATCTAAACCTTTAACAAACACAACCATCGCGTCAAGGTGCCAACTTCTACTGTCAAAGGTCCTAATATACCAAATAACTTGTTCATTGAAAGAAATGTAATATGGAATTGAATAACATCTAAATAATGTAGTTTCATTTATAACATCTTATAAATTCTTGTAAATACTCCAAGAGCTATACATTGAATCACTACTTTATTGAATCACTACTTGAAGATCAAATAACATCCCTAGTAACAAACATAACAAAGTGCACGTCTTGTTGAATCAAACTATTTATGTTAAGGATCTCCACTTTGTAAATCGATTCACACCCATAGTGTCAACACATGGAAAGGTGCATCACTTTGTCAAATAACAATGTTTAGGTTAGTTGCTCCCATTGTATCACACACCTATAAATATCTAAATTCTTTGAAAGTTTTTTATAGAAAAAGTTTTTCCTAGAAACAATTTTGTAGGCAACAAAACAATAATAACTTATATAAACCTTTTGCAGAATTATAAAAATGACATCGAAGGTTATTGATAAGGTGGTCGATGCTATAATTTCATAATATATAATTTGTTATGTTAACCTCCTTAATAGACCCCCGACCATAAGCCAACTGCCAAAATCCAAAAATAGTCTGAAATTACGTAAGTAACAATTATCTGTGTGATAAAAATAGAATTCGTTGTGTTATTGCCGCACTACATAAATAGATAGTAAATAAATCTCTGTGTAGTTTTAATTTAAAATTTAGATATCATTAAAATACCTGTGTATTAATAATTAGAATTCAGATAGAAATAAAAAAAATCTTTGTGCAGTAATAAATAAAAATCGTTGTGCTATCTAAATCTCTGTGTAGTAATAAATAAAATTCGTTGTTCTATCTAAATCTCTATGTAGTAATAAATAAAAATCATTGTGCTATCTAAATCTATGTGTAGTAATAAATACAAATCGTTGTGTTGTCTAAATCTCTGTGTAGTAATAAATAAAAATCATTGAGCTATCTAAATCTCTGTGTAGTAATAAATAAAAATCGTTGTGCTATCTAAATCTCTGTGTAGTAATAAATAAAAATTATTGTGCTATCTAAATCTATGGGTAGTAATAAAAGGGGAAATCAACACCTGGCAACCACTCACTCTCGGGACAATCGTTGTGCTGCAACGAATGACTGTTAAAAAAATAGGTGAAATAAAATCCAAGGATGTGGCCTCTTGCCAAACTCAATATTTCAATTTAAAAATAATAAGTCTCTTCATGCTCCAATTGGAAATCTTTAATGTTGAGTTGACTATATAAACGATGGCTTGAATTTAATGGCATAAAGGCATAAACGTTTAGTTTACAAAAACCATGGGAGGCACTAAACTAAAGGTGCTACAACTGAATGTTTAGTTTACAAATATAATATATTCATAACTTGTAAATGGAGTTAGTTTACATAATTTAACAATCTTATTGTGTAAAGGAGATCAAGGAATCACCACAGTTTAACTGTAAAAGTAACATAAAAGTACTTGTAGCGGTGAAGCTTTGCAGTCACCCTGGTTTACCCAAGACATTCAATCTAGATATAGGTTTAATAAATATATCATCCAAATTCTTGGGAG
>JZKD02S1862732.1:33778-48515 GCA_000966675.3 Picea glauca | reverse complement strand
TTCTATTGTTTTTGAAGAGGCGGGTTGTCAAGCCCGTGGTTGAAGAGGCAGGTTGTCGGGCCTATGAGAAACTCTTTGTCTAGGTGAGAGAGGTTGTTGTGGATTGAAAAAGTAGAGATGGATCCAAGTCAACAAGCATCCGTAGAACAAAGTTGACAAGCATGGCGAGATAGCTTTCAACAGGTGAGAAATAATCACTCAGCTTTAATGTTATGTAGGTTGGGTTCTAAAATAAAAGAAAATATGCAAAACATTTACTCTATTTGAGAATGTAAAAATTACTGACAGTAATTGATATTCGTCTATTGACAAAAATTAAGGATTCACCGAGAATACCTCACCTGCAATTGATTATAGAAATAATTTAAATTTCCCATCGCTCAGAGTTGCAGTATGGAGGATATTAGAATTGCCAATTGTCCTAATGGACATTCACGATAAAAGAAACTGTGTTTCCATTGGTTCAAAAATTCAGAGAATAAACAAGAAATTGCCACTACCCTCAACACAATTTAAAGATTGTAAAAACAAGTTCTGCCCAACACTTGAAACACAGTTAAAGGATTAAAAAAAAAATTGCCCAGCATTAAAACACATGTAAAAGATTATAAAAACGAAATTATCCCAACATTAAAACACAAATACAAGATTATAAAAGAAAAATTTCCCAGCATTAAAACACAGTTAATCGATTATAAAGCATAATCATAGGTTTAACTAACACACTCGCTTCCAGTTAAGAATGTGTTCATTGCCCAACATTTAAAACATAGTTAAAGGATTAAAAAAAATAAAAAATTTCCCAACATTAAAACGTATATAAAAGATTATAAGGTACATCTTGAATACAGGAAGTTCGCATCAAAGGATTTCCACATAGAGTCACCTCAAGGATTAAAAATGCAGGTGATATACTGACAAGCGCAACTATCACTGCGCTACCAGAATATAAGAAGGCAAGAAGACAACTGGATTGAATGATGGTTGCAGCGCTGCCAAAAAGTGGACTACAGATAAATAATCAAGGATAAATATGTCTACAATAGGGACCATAAACATAGAAGGACAAAGTCTCTCTCGGGCAAATCGTAAGGCCATACAAACAACAGAACACAGAGCGAGAAACTAGGAATTCATACCATTTATATGTAAATTAGAATGCAATCAACTAAATAAAAATTGTGAAATTTAAATGTGTGTATCTTGAGCGAAGGCGAAGGTTCTGCTGATGTTGTCCTGTGCTCGTGCTCCATCCCGCTATGGCTTGACAACCACTGATACCTCACCGGTACCTCCCAACCAACGCTAGGGGTAATCTTCTTCCCCCTGAGCCCCCCGATCCACAAAGGGGACACCGACATAATACCAGAGAATGCTAGCTTCCTAACTCGCCTTACAAGGTTGATCTACCACTCGTTAACCGAGCTGGGTACCCCAACTCCGACAAGAGAAATTCAGTCAGGATACAATTCTGACAGTGTAACCTTACACATACCAAACGTGATCCATACTCCTCCCCCACCATCCTTTTTATAGAGTTCTCTTAGTCATTAGTTTCCTTTTTCATTTATTTAATTAGGAAAATCCTCCCCCATACACATGTCGCCTGATCCCCTAGTTGCACCAAAAAATCAATTTATTAATTAATTAAATTTTCCTATTTCCCTCACCCACCTAAAAGAGTTCCTAAAAATGCTCCTCAGTGTCCCATTATTCCCTTACAATTGTTAAATGACTTACGCCTTACTTAAATCCTAGTTGAGTTCATAAATAGAAAGTTCCAAAGGTTAGATTCCTTACTAAGTTAGACATTCCCCTTTTTCTTTAAGTTTCCCCTTTTCTTTAAGTTTCCCTTTTTCTTTAAGTTTCTCCCTTTTCTTTAAGTTTCCCTTTGTTGGCCCTTGACCAAATTTTGAGGATCCTTGGTCATTTTTGACCTATTTTTGGGACTTGGACAAGCTGTCAAAGGTGGAGCGCAAATCGAAGTGGAGATTGCGGGATCTCGACCCCTTTTTAGGGCCTTTTTGGGTTTTGGGCTTATGTAATGGGTATGGGGATGTCAGCCCATGGGTTTACCCATGCTTAGGCCTATTTTGTAATGTATAAATAGAAGTCTAGTTGATGTAAGAAGCAATGACTAGTCAGTGGCAAGTTGTGCTAAGTGTAAATGATTGTAAGAGGCTTGGTGCATATTGTATGTTGAGACTTACAGAACTAAGTGAAAGTCATCTATAGTGCTTTGTGCGCAGAATGTGGAAGGATTTGTGCCTAGATCTACTCGAGGAAGGAGGATCTAGCGAGGTGTGCAGATCTCTTGTCCTCTGTGAAGTTGATTTTAAGGCTCTGTGCATGTAGTTGATTGACAAGAGATAATAAAGAAGATGAAGAGTTGGTGGACGTATCCCCAAGGAGGGGGTGAACCACGTATATCTTGTGTTGTGAATGATTTGTGCTTCTTGGTTGTTCTTTTGCTTATGTGATTCAATTCTTAGTGCGATGTTAGATGATAGATGAGTCTGATATGATATCTTAGTGTTGAATAATGCAAATGAATGCTAGATCTGATCTATGTTGGTATGCTTAAAGCTTGAGTCTATTGAATCTATGTGAATACTGTAATGATATGTTGTTAGGATTTAGTTGTGCTGTAAGATAAGACTGAATATTGATGAATCATAATTTCTAAGTGCTATGTTAAGGTGTTACAATCACAGATCTGTGTCCCAGCTAAGGTTGCAAACATCTGAGTCCTGCAACCACCCCTTCCTCTATCTCGGGTGAGACTTCATCTACTTCGCAGGTGTTACCAAAAGGTCTGGTAGTTAGGGATTTTTTGGTGTGTTTTTGTAGCATTAAACCCCGGGTCTACCCCTGTGCCAACAAATGGTTTCGTTGCCGGGACCTGAAACTGTGATTGCTGGGAACTGAGGAAGAATAAGCTTTGTGCAAAGATCTGACTTGAAACTGTGAAATCCCTGTGCATAGATATGTTTCCCTGGTGCGCAGTACTCTAATTGGATTGTGAAACTATGTGCTAAGAAGAGAAGTTTGATCTGAAGAAAAGAGGTAAGATCTGAAATCTTTGTGCTTTAGTAAAGGTAAGAATAGTGAAAAGTTTTAGACCTGGAAGCTCTGTGCTCTGCAGAAAGAAAGATTAGTGGAATTTTTTGTTTCAAGAATATGGATCTAGGTATGTTTGAAAAATTTTGTCCTAACCTAAAAACTAGGGCACAGATAGAAGAAAGAATATTTGATATGACTAGATTTGATAGGAATAGTGAAAGATATGTTATTACTATGCATAGAAAGAATGTTTGGACTAACAAATGGATGCAGGATCCTAGAAAGATTTTTTTGCAGGTTTGCTACCATGATCCTAGTGCGTAGTATAGGAAGGGTTGGGGATCATTTAAGAGAAAGAGAGGATTGACTCTTTGTTACAGTTGCAGAAGACCGAGACATATTGCTAAGGAATCCCTTGGTAGAAGACCTAGTTGTCTTTGTTGTAATGCTATGGATCATGAAGTTATGGATTTCCCTAGAATGATTGCTAAGGTTGAAAGAATGAATATGAGACAAGAAAACCCTGAGGAAGGTCAAGAAACTGAGACCATGGTAGAACCCCATAAATAATCAAAGATTGTACTATTGAAAATGAAAGAAACCTTGAATGATCACATAGATATCAACTTATCAGAGATCTTCAAAGAAAAAGAATGCATAGAAACAAGAATAGGAGACTTCGACATTGACTGTGTTCTGGATGACGAAACACAGGTGAATATCATGACAGAAAGAACTTGGGAAATTTTAGGAAAGCCTGCTATGATTCCTTCATTGGGAGGAATAGGATTATTTAGAGGAAAGTTGATAACCCTATGTGGAAGACTTACACATATATCTATGAGTGCTCATGGAACCTCGACAAAAGAAGATTTTGAGGTTTTTAAATTTATTGAGAACCGCACCCCATTTGCTATGTTACTAAGAAAATCTTGGATTGAAAAGGATCAAGCCAGAAAAAAAGAAGAGGAAGTATTAGAGCAGAAGAAACAAGAATTAAAATATTTCATGACTAGGAGGATCACACATTTGATTGAAGAACAGGAAAAGAGGTCGAAGTTATTTAGAACCAAAAACTTGGATGTTGAAGTTGAAAGGACACACGAGGACTTGAGGCACCTATCTGTATAGAAGAGTAGAGCAACTACATTAGACAAAGAAGAAGTATTTCCCTTGAACCCTAGTAAAGACCATCAACAACGCAAAGTTACTATGCCTAGAGAAGATCAGAATCAAAATGGAAAGAGGAATATCGAGATGAAGATCACCGGGAAGAAGGCTAGAAATATCAATAAGAAGAAAACAAAGATAGAAAAGCTATAGAAAGTTCCAGAAGGAACTGCGTAGAAGGAAGGATTCCAGAATCTGAACTTCGTCGGGATACCAGTACAACACAACATGGAACATCACCATAGCGAAGTAATATGACCGTTGGACGCATTCTAACTGTTATCTCGATGACCTGAACGATTAGAACAATAGTTATGACCGGAAATCTCACCATCAGACCGTTGGGACCACACCACAATGGACATAACTGCATTGATGAAGGCTTATCGCCCATTGGAGAGATCTATTACCTAGTTGTCTACCTATTCCATCGAGCCTTGCACCGAGAACACTTTTTCCACCCGTTATTATCTGAGTTCATAGATTAGTTGATTTCACGCAGTGATCATCGAGTTATCGCCATCCATCTCGTCGCATTGAGTAGTTTCTCTTCAACCCGAGATATTCAACCAAGAGTGTGTATGTCCAAAGAACTTAGCATAGTTGAAGAGTCTGTGAAGGAGATACTCATAGACCTCATGACTGAAAAGGTAATGTCTGTGGGCATACCAGCTTCATTGACGAGAGAAGTGCAAGCCTCCCCGTCAACTTCTCCCGGATTCGGACCATCTCGAGCTGCGACTAAGAAAAGAACCAAGCATAGAGATGACTTGGTGAATGCGAAGTTATTATTGTCCATCCTACTTGAGTACATCCCACCCCTGGATGGTGTAGTGAGTCATGACAGTGTCCCGAGGGACTTCGACTACACTGTCATCAATACGTACCTCCTGAAGGGGATACATGCAGTCAGACCACAGCTAGAGAGGATTCCAACCTTGAAGATTAGCGACTACAACCTGGGAGACCGTAAGAGCTATGGCATGCTCAAACCTCACAAATATCTGACCAAGACTAAGGGAAAGAAGCTGAATATCATCCCTCAGTCATGGACCATGAACCTCGCGCAATCCACCCTTTTGAATGTAATGAAGATTCCACATTTTGGAAGGCACTAGGAGGTTAACGCCTGCGTTAAGCTCCTGCTATCATGCTTCCATGGTGGCTATCTGTGGTTGGACATACGTATCACTGTCGATCTAGCATTGATCCATAGGATCACTAGATTGAGAATGTAGGGACCAGACCCACAAGATTTCTACCCAGGAAAATATGCAGACCCTGCATTAGCATAGACGATTAAAGAAAAATATGATGATGTTGAGAAGGGGACGTGAGGATACAAGGTATCCTCCATCCAGAATGGTGTAGTGCACCTAGCATGCCAATTAATTGGAGGAAAGCTAGTAAGAAAGAACAGACCCACGTAGGTTATAGGGTTTGTCGTTGACCTCATTGGGAAATTCATGGAAGGCTTACAAATGAACTGGGCGAAGTACCTAGTTAGCCAGCTCGAATTGGATTACTGCGAAGCTTAGGATCAGGGATATGAGATTCACTTCAGTTGGATCCTAATCTGCATCACATTTACTACTTGGGAGATGCCGGAAGGTGTGACCTTCCTTGAGATCGAGACATTCGATCCACTTGCTGCGAAGTTCACCACGCTCTGGTATTTGAGCGATATGGGAAAGCAGTGGCAGTGAAACACAATATTTCATACCTACTACCTGAAGCTTAGGAGATCTATCGAGTCCTTCCCCCGTATGACATCGAACACCCTGGATAGGTTCAGGCCTCTTATGAAGTTCCACACAGATAGGCATTTTATTTACATTACTGAACGTGCTGATGAAAGCAGAGAAGAACTTCAGTACTACTACAATCTCACCATAGAGGACCTAGAATAAATCATTAAAGACTGACCTGCAGAACTCCTTATCCCTACTGACCCTGTAGAGCTGTCTGATCCGGACCTCATTGGAAACCGAGTGGTTACTCTCGAAGAGTATGATGCCCCAAGAAATAGCAGGAAGAAGAAGAAGCAAGATGTATAGGAAGTACACAGCTCATCAGAAGAGACCACATCCGAGTCACCTAGAAAAGGAGGTGATGACGAGGTGAACAGAGAAGAAAAAGAATAAGAAGAAGATAAGAAAGGTGAAGTAACACCGCCACAAAACCTCCCCGATGACATTGATCCATCCAAGAAAAGGAAGGTTTCCCCCATGAAACCTTCATTGCGGAAGACGTACAAATCCAATAAGGAAAAGATGCAGAATGTACTCACGGTCGATGACTTTGACTTCATTATTTCTGCTGTAGGAGATGCCTTAGAAGATATTTTGCAAATAAATGAAGCAAAACAAGTATGGATGATTTTAAGGATGGAAATTTATTTTAAAATATAGAAACCTTGGCGAATATTACTAATCCTTCATATGTCAACTATAAATGTTTGGCGATATTTTTGTAAAAATATTCAAATTTCTAAGTATTTTATATAGTTTTTATAAAATTTTGGCGATTTTTAAGATAAAATAATTTTATCCTATAGAATTTGGGCGAATCATTTTTAAAATAATGAATCTTGTTTTTTGAAAAACCATGGAAAATTAGTCCATGAGAGAAATTTAGCCCCTAAAATCATCCCTAAAAAAAAGAATCCATGTATGATAGAATTGAATCAGAACTAAGAGGTGTACAACAAGCCCTTCATTCAAACCACACAGTCTCCACTATGCCCCCACCCTCAGAAGAACTAGAGTTGGGAGATGAGCCTGCTCAACTCCACAGATTAGCTGATGCGACTGAAGCCCACCTTCATCGAGAAAAAGTTGAGAAAGACCAGGCCATGGAAGCCCTGAAACAAGCACAAGAGGAAGTTATAGAGCAACGCAGGATTGCGCAACAGGAGAAGGATGCTCTTCGAGCGAAGTTAGACGAAGAGAGAGCACAGATCCAATAGGAGAAAGGAAAGATGCTTGCGGAGTAGGTCAGAGTAAAAGAAGTAGTCAACAGAGCACTTTGCTCTGTGATGGGCTTGGAGCAGAAGGAGGAAGAACCAGTCGAACACCAAGTAGCACAACTCACAAAAACCATCCAGCAACTTCAACAAAGAATCACATTTCTGGAGCTAAGAACAGTGCCTAGTACTCTGCAGGATGTGCGAGATCAACGAGAAGCAACTTCTCGAAGTGCAGTTGAAAGAATCAAGAACCTCGCCATGGAATGTAAACAACTAAGTGATCGTAGTGCCTAGACTTATGAGTGACTCATTGAGGATCCTGAATTGAAGGCACTGGAGTCACAGCTCTAGGAGGCGAAGCAGTAAGCAGAAATAGTACGGGCATAGTTGAAGCCCCTGTCATCAATTGAAAGGATGAAGTGATCCCAAGAAAAAAGCAGTGCTCAACAATAGGTCCACACCATTCAGAGCAGAGTCATGGAAGTGAATCAGAGGCTTCAACTAATCCAGGATGAGGCTTTCCAACTATTCACAGAGATCGAAGGCCGAGGAGCAGAACTGGAGCAAGTCATCACTGCAGCTGAACAACGCTTAGAGGGACCTATCAATGAAGAAGTAATCCAAGAGTTTGTTGAGAAGGAGGTTGTGGTACAACAACAGGTCGAAACAACTCGAGCCAAGCTCGAGGCTTTTGAGGCAAAATTACCCAAAGAAGAGTGACTCAGGATGAGTCACAGGTGAGTGTTGAGGGTCAGTTGGCCCTTGACCAAGTTTTGAGGATCCTTGGTCATGTTTGACCTATTTTTGGGACTTCAACAGGCTGTCGAAGGCAGAGCATAAATCGAAGTGGAGATCACGGGATCTTGGCCCCATTTTAGGGACTTTTTGGTTTTTTGGCTTATGTAATGGGTATGGGGATGTCAGCCCATGGGTTTACCCATTCTTTAGGCCTATTTTGTAATGTATAAATAGAATTCGAGGCAATGCAAGATGTAGTGACTAGTCAGTGGCAAGTTGTTCTAAGTGCAAATGATTGTAAGAGGCTTGGTGTGTATTGTATGTTGAGACTTTCATAGCTAAGTGCAAGTCATCTATAGTGCTTTGTGTACATACTGTGGAAATCTCTGTGCCTAGATCTACTCAAGGAAGGAGGATCTAGCGAGGTGCGCAGATCTCCTATCCTCTGTGGAGTTGATTTTGAGGCTCTGTGCATGTAGATGATTGACCAGAGATAATAAAGAAGATGAAGAGTTGGTGGACGTAGCCCTAGGGAGGGGGTGAACCACATATATCCTGTGTTGTGAATGCTTTGTGCTTCTTGGTTGTTCTTTTGCTTATGTGATTAAATTCTTAGTGCGATGTTAGATGATATATGAGTCTAATATGATAGATTAATGTTGAATAATGCGAATGAATGCTAGATCTGATCTATGTTGGTATGCTTAGTGCTTGAGTCTATTCAATCTATGTGAATACTGCGTTGATCTATTGTTAGGATTTAGCTGCGCTGTAAGCTAAGATTGAATATTGATGAATCATAATTGATAAGTGATCTGTTAAGGTGTTACAATCACATATCTGTGTCCCATCTAAGGTTGCAAACATCCAAGTCCTGCAACCACCCCTCCCTCTACCTCGGGTGAGACTTCATCTGCCTCGCAGGTGTTTCTAAAAGGGTCGGTAGTTAGGGTTTTGTTGGTGCGTTGTTGTAGCGTTGAACCCCGGGTCTACCCCTATGCCAACACCCTTTTTTTTTAAGTTTTCCCCTTTTTAACTTAGTTTAGAATTAACAAGTTTAGACAAACAACCATTTACCCCCTTTTAATAATTAAACTTTCATTAATTTTTTTACTTTAATTCATAAATCTTGAATTTTCTTTACCTCTTCTTGTTATATGTTTAATCAGTTTTTTTTTCTTGTTCAAAGGTTCTACTTAGACCTATGTTTTAAATTCACTAGACTTGGTGACACTTCTTAAGGGATTTTTTTTTTATTAAACTTTACTCATCACATCATTCATTTTAAGGCTGAATAGGTCCTAAGGAGGCATAATTTTCTAGGCACTAGGTTTATTAACTTACCATAGTTAAAATTGCAACGTTCCCTTTAGGACACACTACATGCTCCAAGGGTGCCACTCACCTCTTTCCATTTTATTTTCACGACGTACCCTTCAAGACGCACTACATGCTCCAAGGGTGCCACTTTCCTCTTGAATGAATTTGGTAGATGTCAAGCCCCTGGAGTCAATACTCTGTCAGGTGATCTTGTGGGAGAGTAAGGGCCTCTAAGGATTAAGGACCCTGCCTTATTGCACGCCCCTTAGAATCATCGTGAGCGATTGTCACAGTCTGTCCTCACGACATCACAGGTCTTCTTGAACTAGGTAATCGTTAACCTATTGTTCGAGCCACGGTGGGAGTGCTAGTAGTTTGTGGCAGTGTTGCTACCACACCTCTCCCTCAATGTCTCTGGTTATCGTGCGTGACCCCTTTACTCCAAATGTGAGTCTGGTCGACAAGTTATCGTCAGCCTGCATCCATCAACGAAATATGTCAACAATAACAATCCACATCATAATATCTAATCATATGTACATATGTCACATCAACAACATTCAAACCCTAACAATCCACTCCCTGACTCGATCCAGAGTCCATGGAGTTTCATCGATGCCTTGAAAACTTCTAACGTCTAGAGTCCCACACACTCAGGAGAACCCAATCAATACCACCTGTCAATGTAAATAAATAAAAAATAACATATCATCAAATCTACGATATCTCATAATCATAATCAAAACAACCAATAGTATAATGGCCCTAATCACTTGCACACAAGTGTCCTCAAAGAATAAGTCTACTCAATGCATGCAAGAGCGGGATGTTACAAACCCGTATGCATCTAGTAAAGGTTCAATGGATCTGCTATGATCCTGAAGATCCTACATGGGAGCACAATTAAAACATGTGGGAAGAATACCCACAAATTTTTAACAATTTTGAAGAAAGCATAATATAAGAATGTAAGACTCCATTTCGAGCAACTAGAGTTCCAAAACTACGTCTCAAAGTCCTAGCCAACCTATGTGTTGAGGAAAAGATATGAAATGATCTTACTCAAGCATTTTTATATTCTTCTTAGCTAAAGAAAAATAGACGGGAATGTCACCCTAGGTTTATAGCCATCAAAAATAAAATCCTAACTCACAAGTATTAATTACAAGTGCTTACACTAGTCTTTTTCACAAATAAAAGCTTGCTGGAAAATTCATTTAAATATGATTTTCTAAATATAATAGTTGCTGAAAACAAGTGTAGAGATATAAGTAAGACACCAAGATGATAATCAAGACAAATGAGACATAAAGCAATCCTTTATTTCATTCCAATTCACCAAAGAGTCATTTTCTTTACAAAATCTCATAGAGAAATTTCAGACCAAAGTCAAACTTAGACATCCCCGATGGAACATACAAAAGGACCTCTGACAGAAAACCAAAACTGAACTCTAAAAGTTGGATCCACTTGCCACAGATTGATTCCCACTCGAATCTAGACAATAACCTTTGCCAGTCATGAAAACTAATTCACAAACAAACAAGTCTACATAGACTATCAAAGATAGATCAACACCTCTAAAAAACAAGTGTATGAATGATGTAATTCAACCCTGAATATTGTTGTCTACAATAAGACCCTACTATCATAAAATATAATTAGGCTTGTGATAAATTAAGGAATGAATGAAAACTGAACTATCTCAACATAAACTCAAAGAACAAACCTTAGTATGCTTCTCCTTATATCCCCCCTTTGTTCCTCCCTTTCCTTTTTCCTTTAAGCAAATTAGAATTGGTTGAAGTAGTTGAACCACCTCATTAGTTAAGTTAACTAAAACTCAACCACTTTTTAGTTAAGGGGGGCAGAGTAATAAATCATAATAAGGGTTTTAAATAAATAATAACTAGTAGGTGGGACCCCTTGTGACTCCCTTTAGTTCTCAACAATCATAACATGACTAGTCAATTAAACAAAACACCCCTCCTTGTGACTCCCATCATCACATCCATATTTGATAATTTATCTCAATAATATTTGCAACTATTTCCAAAATATATTACCAACATATCCAAAAACAAGTTATACGAAAATCTGAAGTCATTTGTCATCAACAAATAAAAACTTAAAATCCATATTTTCCAGTTTGTGAGACAATATTTTCCTTGTTGATGCTATCATCTTTTAGTCCTTCTAAACCTGCCTTAGGCCATGTGGAATATTTAAGCCTCATCTCGCTGATCATATGAGAGAAATCGTCCTTCCAATGCATGTGGGAGGACACAGATTTATTAGAATTATTTGAAGATGTGGAAGGGGAAGTAGCAACTTTCTCTTTGATAGGGGCATAGTAGGCCTCGGTTTTCATCCTTTTATTTGAATAGCTCATTCCTATATGCATACTTGATTAGAAAATAGTTCCTTTAACAACCATATATGACAACTCTTTAAAAATATGAAATAGATTTTGGCTCAGCAACATATCATACTCATGCAATCCAATCCATATAAATTTTTTAACTGTTGTCAATGAGAAGGGGGTAAACAAAAGGTCCTGGGATATGTGAGGGGCTTGTATTTAGCAAAAAATGATAAAATGAAGGGGAAAAGAAAATAATTACTGCTCAAAGACAACAAACAATCAACTGTAATACATACCAAAGAAAACATCAATGTGATCCAACAAAGAAAATGTAATTTCAAACTGCTTCAATACATAATTCTCCTTGACTGTAATCAATTTTAGAAGAGGGAGTGAAAAATGAATGTGGGAAAGCGATGGGGTTGTAATTAGCGAAAAATGAAATAATGCTGGGGAGAGAGCGAGTATTGTTTATAAAGTTAATTAAGTAATCCGTAAAACCATTCTGTAAAAGGAAATACACCAACCAAATGACCATTGCAACCCCAAAAACCAACTACTGTGTATAGTCCAAACAACTTTGTGCATTAACTTGCTCCCTGTTTGTAATAAAATATTTAACACAGTGTCATCAAACAAGACAATATGCATTCCAAAACAGCTTGTAGGGGAGCTTTGTTCATCTCGTGTATCCATTTAATATTTTAAGACAATTCCCAAATGCATAAACAATAACTTATTTCCACTCTGTTCAACATCAAAATCAACCACTACTCACGAATTATTTCAATCATCAAATACAATTCAAAGGTCGTGCTCAATTATATATTTTAATAATTAAATTGCAATGAGGTTATACTGTCACAACATTTGTGCCTACCACTATTAAAAAGCATGGTATTCATTTAACATACATAGTGGATAGTCAACACCATAATCTATATTTAAATTGCAAAGACCTTGAATTTCCATTTAAACACACAGACAACAATCACCACTTCAACTCACACTATGATATGGGATACACAAAACCCTTCGACCAAACACAAGTGTATTTTTGTGACTGCAGAGGTCCAATTTTATTTGACTCTAAACATTCAAAATGTTGGGCTATCCATCCAATAAAATGAGGCAGCAACAACAGGCCTGATTTCACAACACAAATGGATCAAAATGCAACAAAACCATATTTAAAATCCCATGACCTTCTCTGATGGCGCGATCAAATAATCATAACATATACAGTGGATGAAAATGCCATAATCATCATGATTGAAATAACCCATTTAGAAATTAAGAACACACAATCACAGTAATCATTAACTCATGTTGTAGGAACGCCACACATACCATGCATCATGCACGGGGCATCATTGTGCATTAATCAACTAATGCCCAGTTAACATTTCAATAATCCCAATGCAAAAGACAATGACTGTGTATCAACTCCATTCTTCAATCAACCAATTTCAATGCTGAGCTTATCAATTTGACTGTCATAATAACCAAATATAGTGACTATAACCAAAACCATTGTCAGGATAATCAACAAAGAGGAGTCAACAATAGAAAATTATCAACAATGCATCACCAACTCATAACCATCGACCATGTATCCAACATGACACAAAGGGTTTCCTTTATAAAAAAATGAGCTTTGAGTAATCAAGGATTGGCCCTATGGACCAACACAGGGAGACATGGAATTGACTCTCGACATTAGGTTAAAACCTATGAGACCCATGGTGCATGCACAGGCTATACCACAAATGTCTTCGTAGACAAGTTGACAATCCTCGTGATAAAGGAGACTATGAACATAGGGGAAATGCTCCATTTTGATTCTGTAACGACACCTAAAAAACACAGAGTATAACCCTCATGGCCTTCCCAATCAACCCAAGAATGTTGATACAAGACATTGCCGAGAATCAATAGTCACATTAAGCAAGCCCTTTGGAAAAAAACCATCACAACCCCATGCACGACATTAGTAACATGACTGAATCCATACCGAAGTGAAGAAAAGCATAGTGACACAAGGCATGTTAAAAACCCAGTAAACCCCATAATGACAAACGACCAGGTATGGTGATACAGATGTGTGGAGACATTTTCCTAGTCTAGACCAAACGAAACCCTCCACCAAAACAATAAGGATGATAGAGAGCCTTTATGGCTGCTAACACTCAAAAAAACCCAATACATTGTAACTTTAGACATTACTGCGATGAAAACCCACACCAATCATCTAGAAAAATATTACCAAATTACACAGTTTCCAGACTTTAATGAAAGCACGAACCCATACATATTGAGCCACTATCTATTTCATAACCAGAGCAAATTCATGGATGGCCAAAAAGACATACCTGTAACCAAGAGAACCTTAAAAACACGAATTGGCTAAGCAGTTCTCCCTCAACTTGAAAGTCGGAACCTAACCACAACAAACTCAGTTGAAACAATAGCCCGACTAGGGTGGAGGCCAGTGGAAGGAGTAGGAGTGACGTGCGGTAAATGCACGTCATGTCCACGCTCAAACTCATTCAATTCCTTAGTACGCGCCAACCACTAATCCATTAATTCATCCAATTGAACCATGCATTGAAATCAAATTCCCTTAATTTCCAAGAGAGACACCCACATATTACCATTTCCAACTATACAGTAATGTATAACAACTATATTTCCATAGAACTCAATAAATCACATAGCTATTATTTGTTAGCTAGGATTCACAATGATAGTTTTAATGCATATTGTGTAACATGTTAGTATAAACCATTTCCTTCCTTTTGCATTTTTTGTTTGTATTGCTTTATTTCTTTTCAATTGCTCTTTATTTTTCGTTACTAACATGTGTCTTTTGCAGGTGTCAAAGTAAGGAATCTAGGAACATATAGAAATGACAACAATAGATATCATATCCATAATGGCATTCGAGTCTAAAGAAAGAGAACAAACATGTATTATTCCTCATCCATCTGTCGTGAATAGGACCAACATCGATCATCAATCATTCCAAATCCTATAAGAAGTGGCGAATAATAGTAAAACATCAAATAAGACCCAGATCTGATCCTCCAATCGACAAGGGGTCCCACCTAATA
>JZKD02S1862732.1:21940-33728 GCA_000966675.3 Picea glauca | reverse complement strand
AACTCAGAACTCATGGTTTCTCAGAACATAATAGTAAATTTAGAAGATATAACCAGAATAATTATGCAACAGGGCGAAGTGAGTGGATTTAATGGAAAAATGACCAGGAAATTGGGAATAATTCATGAAAAATGTTAAGTATGAGGGGGTTTATCCCTGTATGCATAATCATTCAACCAGAATCGACTCTTTCTCCAAGGATAAAAATTAATGGACCTGCTCTTTTATTTTTCAAATAGATGAAGAAATGGAAAGAATAAGCGGGAGATAACCAATCTCTTTATAAGGAAGCAGTGAAAACAAATAACAAATCCAAGTATGTCTTCAGGGGAAACATCGTAACAGTTGTGTAAGCTTGATTGTTATTGACTAACAATATCTTGCAGGAGTGTCACTATGGAAGAACTGATCCAACATCTTATTCTCAACCAAAATCAATTAAAAAGATGGAAAGGCAATAAAAATCTGAACAGAATAAAATTGTAGAAAAATAAAATAGCAGAAATGTAAAAGTAGTAGGAGATGCTTAAAACAAAAAACATAAATCAACTGTTGTAAACAGAAAAGAAAAAAATGAAAACTGAAAGCAGAACTAGAATACTAAAATACAGAAAATCCAAAGAGCATTAGAGCTTTTCAGGTTGGTTCCACGTAATGCTTCAAGTGAGAACCATTAGAGCTGTAGGAAAACAACCGCTCTTGTAAATCCCTTAGAATGTACGAATTGATACCTAAGACGAAAGCGATCTTGAAAGGACCTAGCCAAAATTTTTGAAAATTTGAATGTCTCCCTTATCAGCGTGAGCTGAATCCCATAGAAAAAAAATTTCATTAACCTTAAACTTGACAGTCTTGACACTCTTGTTGAAATACTTCTTAACAGTTTGTTGTCTCCTTTTAATGTTATCCAAATCAAACACCCTTTTCTCTTCCAAAGCTAGTAGCTCATTTATCCTTTGTGAAACATCTGAAGAATTTAATTCTTCTATTTGTAGCATTAACCTTAAGGAAGAAAGTTCCAACTCAGTTGGCAGGAGGGCTTCTTGACCATAAACAAGATGGAAAGGAGTGCAACCAATGCTTACCTTGGCGATAGTTCGATCTTCCCAGAGGGCGTAAGTGAGGAGAGTGTTCCACTAACGAGGCTTGTCTTTGATGAGCCTTTTGACAATTATTACCATATTTTTGTTGGTAGATTCAATCTGCCCATTTCCTTGGGGATAATAATCTGATGAGGTGAAATGTTTAACCTCCAATTTATCTAAAAATTGAGTCATCTTAGAAGAAATGAAAGTGGGACCATTGTCTGTAATAATTTCCAATGGAAGACCAAATTTGGAAAAAATGTTACTTTCAAGGAAAGAAATTACTTGATCATCTGTGGAATGCTTAAGTGGGACAACTTCAGCTCATTTTGTAAAATAGTCTGTGGCTGTAAAAAAAAAACCTGTCCAACCGAAGAAGGAGGATTAATAGGACCAATAAAATCCAATCCCCACTTTGAAAAAGGAAAGTCCAGTAGGACAGGTTGTAATGGCATGGATGAAAGGCATTCTTTCCCAACAATTTTTGTCACTTGTCACAAGATCTCGAAAAAACATAAGAGTCACGAAAGATTGAAGGCCAATAGTATCCTTTTCTAATAATCTTGAAAGCAGTGGTTTTTGCAAAAAAATGACCTCCTACATGAATGACAGAACTTGAAGAACCATGAGCTTCTTACAACAGTTTATGTGCATCTTCATTGTTTAAACAACAAAGCAACACACCATCAACAAATATTTTAAATAAGAAGTCTCCTATAATGACGTATCTTGAAGATTCAAGATGTAGTCTTCTCCTTTGATGAGTGTCTAAGTTGTTTGTACATCTTCGGTTCTGTAAGTAATAAACCAAATTCTTGTACCAGGGATGTTCAGACACAAGGATGATCTGATCATCAATGTAAAAGGGAGATGAAAGGGAATTATCTTCTTCATCAATTCCTTCACCATTCTCATCATGATGAGCTAAGTGAAGGGCTAGGTCACATCCCTTGATATCTGTAGAAGTCACTATATTCAAATCATGCTCCTGGATCTTGGAAAGCCAATGTGCAAGCTTCCTTGAAACATAAGTCTGTGAAAGAAAGAACTTGACAGCAGATAAAGGGACCTTTACCAACATATGCTTACCTAAGATGAAGTGGTGAAATGTTTCAACAACTTTAACAAGAGCAAAATCATGTTTCTCAATAAAAGAATATTTAAATTCATCATTAGACAAACTTTGAATCATGTAAGCCACTGGTTTTTTATTTCCTTGGTCATCATTTTGCATAAGAACAACATAAAATGCCTCCTCAGTGGCATTAGTATATATCATGAATTCCTTCTCAAAATCTAGCTTTGCCAAAACTGGTGAGGAACTGATCTCTTTCTTGATCCCTTCAAAATAATTTTTGACATCATATGTCCAAGAAAAAGAACGATCTTGCTTAAGCAGATTATGAATTAGCTTGAACATCACAACAAAATCTGGAACAAACCTATGGACAACGTTAATAACCCCCATAAAAGATTGAACCTCCTTTTTGGAAGTGGGAGTAGAAAGATTAAGGATAACAACAATCCTTTCAGGATCAATGCTTATTCCTGAATCGGAGATGATGTGTCCAAGGAGCTTTCCCTTGGTAACGCCAAAAATGGACTTGGAAGGATTTAGAGAAATTCCAAATTTACTACATCGCATGAGAACTTTTCTCAGATGACCAAAATGAGCTGATCAGATTCTAGAGTATACCGTTAAGTCATCAAGGTAGATCTGAATGATCTTACCGATCAAATCTTTGAAAGTTATTTGCATATCTCTTTGAAAGGTGACACCTGGATTAGATAAGCCAAAAGGAATACGTTCATAAGAAAAAGTACCCCAATGAATAATAAAGGTGGTTTTATATTTTTCTGCCCTTTTTACTTTGATTTGGTTATAACCAGAAAAAACATCAAGTAAGGACATCATTTGTGACCCTGAAACTTGTTGCAAAATCATTTTCATGTTAGGGAGAGGGAAGGGATATTTTATACTAGCTCGATTTAATGCGCGGAAATCAACGCACAATCTGATCGGACCAATTTTTTTCCGAAAAGGAACCAAATTTTAAACCCATTCAGAATAATTGACCGGAAAGATGATCCCAATCGTTAAGAGTTTTTCCAACTCCTTTCGAATAGTTGCTTCTAGCACAAGGTTGATAGGTATTTATTTTTTCCCAACTAGTTTTACGCCTTCCTTAATGGGGATGGCATCATGTATAAAACCAAGATCAAAACCACAAAGATCCTCATAAGGCCAAGAAAAACCATCTTGAAATTCACCAAGCATCTTGGAAAACTTCACTTTCTCTTCATCTGAACATTTGGCACCTATTTTAACATTCTTTGGAGTCTCAGGTGTCCCAATGTTCAAGGAGATGGTTTCACCCACCTTCCTTTTCGACTCCTCTTCTTTCTGTTTTTCCTTGTTTCTTACATCACTCGAAGAAAATGAAATCTCTAGTGGAGTCAAGCCTTTAGTAATATTGTTATCTTCTATGGATATAATCTCCTTAGGCTTAAAAGGTTCATTTTGAATAAAATCACAAATGATATCATCGTTAGGGAAGACCTGGCAAGATTCTGTACTGTCAGGGATATGTGGACGATACAGAGATTGGAAAGTACAATCAGGTTTGTGTGGCAGAAGTTTCCAATTAGGAGAGGCTACAAAAATAGCTAACCAATCATCCATCGAGTTTAACTCCCTCTTAACATGAGTGATGTTGAAAGATAAAAGGTTCGAGATAAGCGCCCAAACAGTTTGGGCGTATCATTTCATTAACTTGTTGCTAGGAGAGTAAATTTTACGTACACGATTCACAACAAGTTAGGAATCCCCAAAATATGAAAGGTGACCAAAGCCAAGATTATAGGCATTCTCAATGCCTAATAATAAAGCTTCGAATTTTTTGACATTGTTAGTGCAAGCAAACTCCAACCTGTAAGAAAAGTTATGGATTTTTCCTACAAAAGAAATCAAGATAATGCCAGATTTGTTACCTTCATTAGAGAATGAACCATCAAAGTGCATGTTCCACATACCATCATCTAAATCAATTTGTTCCATGGTAATGTTATCTTCCTCAACAAAGATGGAATATACTCCTAGGTCCTCTTCGATATAGTTTATGTTAGGTTGTGGGACACTCTCTATGTAAGGTGATGTCCTTCCTTCTCTAAGGACTATAATGTTTTTGTTTCGTTCTGAGGAACAGATAAATGTGTTCCATCAAGTGAGAAGTATCCACCTGTTAAGGCTTTCCAATCCCTTCCTAAGATGATTGAGTAATTGTTTACCGACATATCAATTACCTGAATGTTGAGGGTTGTCCTTATTTTAGGATGAGTGCACAAAACTAAGGTTACATATTTAATCTCACCTATGGTCTTTTATTGTAGACTATTATAGGAGATCATGCTTCTGGAGTTTTCATTTGTATAGGACAAGCCTAGTTATTCCATAATAATCTTCGACATCACACTTGGGCCTGAACCCCCATCAATGAGGCAACAATGGGCGATCTTATCCATAATATTCACATAAATATAAAAAAGGGGGATTTTTTACAGGGTATCTAAATTTATGTACACCTACTTTATTTACAGATGAATCCTCTTCATTTACCTCTTCAGAAAGATTGGCTACAAAATAATCTTTTCCTTCCATGAATTGTTTCAGATGCATATGTTGTTCAGGGACAAGAACCATGTCCAAAAAGGTTGCATCTTCTTTGATGTTGGCCTACTGGTTCAAGATATTGTACTTGGAACAGGGGAGAGGAGAAGTTGTTCCTTGACTATCAGGAACTTTAGGAACCTGAACAGTAGCAACGGGTGAGGATGAGCTTGGGCTAGATGAATTGCAGGGAGGGTCAAATTTTCCCTTGGGAGCATAAGATTTGTTCCTAGTATTGATGACCATGACATTTTTTGGCTCTGCAAAATCTAGGAAAACGACAGTAGCTTCTGATATTTTACCAAAGATCTCATCTCTGGCACTCTTTCTTACCTCACATGTGGTTTCCTCATGGTGTTCCTCACAAAAGTTACACTAGCCTTGAGGCAAGCTGGATTTTGGCTGAAAATCGTTTTCAATTGAATTTCTAAAGGGGGGTGCAGAAGAGGATGAAGCTCGAGAAGTGAGAGGTGAGGCAGTCCCCCTTCACTCAAATGCTATCATACGATTGTTCATATATTGGAATAGTTGTAAGAGGGTGGACATGTATGTCTGTATAACTAATTCTCCCTGGGGAAGACCTGTTCTTTCAATTTGTTCTTCATACTCTGAACAAGTATGTAGGGAGGAACCAAGATTATCAATTGTTTCTTCCTCAATCTTATGATGGTAGGGGGAAGAAAATGCATTTTACTAATGCATGAAAGTGGCTTGGTTATGAGGGTGGATGATTTCAAGGATTTGATTGTATAACTTGGTGAAACACAAGTTAAAAGACTTGATGGTATCACCATCCTTATAGATGACGTTATTGTATTCCATTAAATTCTCAGATGTGCTTTTAGATTGCCCATAAGTGGATCTGAACCAATAGATTAACTCGTCCCAATTAGAAAAAATATTAGGAGGAAGGTAAAAGAAGTCATTTGTAGCCTTTCCTTCCAAGGAATTGACGAATACACGCATACACGTATCATTATCATTGGCCCCTATGTTATGACAAGCATTAGAAAATGCCACTAGGTGTTCGTTTGTAGTGACAATGTTATTTTATGAGAACTTAGGAAGATGCTCCTTGAACTTAGGAAGTGGACAAGTAATGGGTGCTAAGTTAAGAGGAGGGGACACATTCCATGGTGTGGTTGTGGCATCTTCTTCAAACTGAAAAAGACCATACTTTTTAATGACTTCGGTAGGATTTGTGGTAGACTGAAAAGGGATATGGTGGATATATAAGCTACCAATCACTGACGAAGATGAAGCCTAAGAGGATGGAGCACTTCCCATACCACCAGAGCCACCACTAGATGTCATCTTGTGGATGATAGATGAGGGAAAGAAATATGAACTGGATGAATCAGACAAAGTTCTCCTTAGAGAACTTTGTTAGGAAGATAACACAACGCTCCTTCTTCCTATTTGAACAATAGGATTGATTTACGATGATAAGTCTCTTCTTCTTCTAGTAGCACGAGAGTCTAAGGACATGAAAGAAAGGCCAATACTGAAGAAACAAGAAAGCTACTGTTGATTTCTAGGTTGTCTACGTCTATTTTCCCAATGTTCTTGTGCACTAATATCTCGTTCAATTGTTGCCCAAGAATGGTTAGGCTCAGCACATGTATTGGCAGTGTCTAAAATGGTATTAAAGAAGTTCAAAGCAATGTTGGTCTGATCTTGAAGACCGGGCTCAATATTGGGTTGCCTTGCAACAAGCACAGTCATTAAGAAATAAAACAATCAAAGAATCAATATCAGAAAAATAGATGTATCGATGAAAATCGAGTATAAAAATTAACCAGAGAGATATCGAAGATCTCCCCAGTATGGTCGCCAAACAAATGTTGAGGAAAATATATGAAATGATCTTACTCAAGCATTTTCAGATTCTTCTTGGCTAAAGAAAAATAGATGAGAATGCCACCCTAGTTTTATAGCCATCAAAAATAAAATCCTAACTCACAAGTATTAATTACAAGTGTTTAGGCTAGTCTTTTTCACAAATAAAAGCTTGTTGGAAAATTCATTTAAATATGTTTTTTTGAATATAATAGTTGTTGAAAACAAGTGTAGAGACAGAAGTAAGACACCAAGATGATAACCAAGACAGATGAGACATAAAGCAATGCTTTATTTCATTCCAATTCACCAAAGAGTCATTTTATTTACAAAATCTCATACATATATTTCGGACCAAAGTCAAAGTTATACATCCCCGATGGAACATACAAAAGGACCTCTAATAGAAAACCAAAACTGAACTCTAAAAGTTGGATCATCTTTCCACAGATTGTTTCCCACTCGACTCTACACAATAGCCTTTGTCAGTCATGAAAACTAATTCACAAATAAACAAGTCTACACAGACTATCAAAGATAGATCAACACCTCTGAAAAACAAGTGTCTGAATGATGTAATTCAGCCTTGAATGTTGTTATCTATAATAATACCCTCCTATCATAAAAGAGAATTAGGCTTGTGATCAATTAAAGAATGAATGAAAACTTAACTATCTCAACATAAAATCAAAGAACAAACCTTAGTATGCTTCTCCTTCTATCTCCCCTTTGTTCCTCCCTTTCCTTTTACCTTTAAGAAAATTAGAATTGGTTGAAGTTGTTGAACCACCTCATTAGTTAAGTTAACTAAAACTCAACCAATTTTTATTTAAGGGGGGAAGAGTAATAAATCATAATAAGGGTTTTAAATAAATAATAACTAGTAGGTGGGACCCCTTGTGACTCCCTTTAGTTCTCAGCAATCATAACATGACTAGTCAATTAAAAAAAACACCCCTCCTTGTGACTCCCATCATCACATCCACATTTAACAATTTATCTCAATAATATTTACAACTATTTCCAAAATATATTACCAACATATCCAAAAAAAAGCTATACGAAAATCTAAAGTCAAATTTCATCAACAAATAAAAGCTTAAAATCCATATTTTCCAGTTTGTAGGGCAATCTTCCCCCTGTTGATGCTATCATATTTTAGTCCTTATGAACTTGCCTTAGGCTGTGTGGAATCTTTAAGCCTCATCTTGCTGATCATATGAGAGAAATCGGCCTTCCAATGCATGTGGGAGGACACAGATTTATCAGAATTATTTGAAGATGTGGAAGGGGCAGTAGCAGATTTCTCTTTGACAAGGACATAGTAGGCCTCAATTTTCAGCCTTTTATTTGAATATCTCATTCTTGTATGCATAATTTATTAGAAAATAGTTCCTTTAACAACCATACATGACAACTCTTTAAAAATATGAAATAGATTTTGGCTCAGCAACATTTCATACTCATGCAATCCAATGCATATAAATTGTTTAAATGTTGTCAATGAGGAGGGGGTGAACAAAAGGTCATGGGATATGCGAGGGGATTGTATTTAGTGAAAAATGATAAATTGAAGGGGAAACAAACACAATTACTGCTCAAAGACAAGAAGCAATCAACTGTAATGCAGACCAAAGAAAACATCACTGTGATCCAACCAAGAAAAGGTAACTTCCAACTGCATCAATACAAAATTCTCCTTGACTGTAATCAATTTTAGAACAGGAAGTGAAAAATGAATGTAGGAAGGCGATGGGGTTGTAATTAGAGAAAAGCAAAATAATGGTGGGGAAAGAGAGCGGGTATTGCTCATAAAATTAATTAAGTAATCCATAAAACCATTCTATAAAAGGAAATACACCAACCAAATGACCACTATAACCCCAAAAAACAACTACTGTGTATAGTCCAAACAACTCTATGCATTAACTTGCTCCTTGTTTGTAATAAAATATTTAACATAGTTCCATCAAACAAGACAGTATGCATTCCACAACAACCTATAGGGGAGCTATGTTCATTTCATTTATCCATTTAATATTTTAAGACAATTCCCAAATGCATAAACAATCACTTATTTCCACTCTGTTAAGCATCAAAATCAACCACTACTCACAAATTATTTCAATCATCAAATACAATTCAAAGGTCGTGCTCAATTCTTCCTTTTAATAATTAAATTGAAATGAGGTTATACTGTCACAACATCTGTGCCTACCACTGTTAAAAAGCATGGTAGTCATTTAACATACATAGTGGACAATCAACACCATAATCCATATTTAAATTGCAAAGACCCTGACTTTCCATTTAAACACACAAACAACAATCACCACTTCAACTCACGCTATGTTGTGGGATACCCAAAACCCTTTGAACCAACACAAGTGTATTTATGTGACTGTACAGGTCCAATTTTCTTAGACTCTAAACATTCAAAATGTTGGGCTATCCATCCAATACAACGAGGCAACAACAAAAAACCCGATTTTACAACACAAATCCATCAAAATGAAACAAAACCATATTTAAAATCCCATGACCCTCTCTTATGGTGTGATCAAATAATCATAACATATACAGTGGATGAAAATGCCATAATCATCATGATTGCAATAACCCATTTAGAAATTAAGAACACACAGTCACAGTAATCATTAACTCATGTTGTAGGAATGCCACACATACCATGCATCATGTGCAGGGAATCATTGTGCATTAATCAACTAATGCCTAGTTAACATTTCAATAATACCAATGAAAAATACAGTGACTGTGTTTCAACCCCATTCTTCAATCAATCAATTTCAATGTTGAGCTTATCAATTTGACTGTCATAATAACCAAATACAATGATTATAACCAAAACCACTCTAAGGATAATCAACAGAGACGAGTCGACAATAGAACATTATCGACAATGCATCACCAACTCATAACCATCGACCATGTATCCAACATGACACAAAGGGTTTCCTTTATAAAAAACTAAGCTTTGAGTAATCAAGGATTGGCCCTGTGGACCAACACAGGGAGAAATGGAATCGACTCCCGACATCAGGTGAAAACCTGTGAGACCCATGGTGCATGCACATGCTATACCACAAATGTCTTCACAGACATGGTGAAAATCCTCGTGATAGAGGAGACTATGAAAATAGGGGAATGACTCCATTTTTATTCTGTAACGACACCTAGAAAATGCAGGGTAGAACATTCATGACCTTCCCAATCAACCCAAGAATGTTGAGACATGACATGGCCAAGAAATAACAATCACATTAAGCAACCCCTTTGGAAAACAACCATCACAACCCCTTGCACGACATTAGTAACATGAATGAATTCATACCCAAGTGAATAAAAGCGACACAAGGTGTGTCAAAAACCCAATAAACCCCATAACAAAAAATGACCGGATATGGTGATACGAATGCGTGGAGACAGTTTCCTAGTCTAGACCAAACGAAACCCTCCACCAAACTAGCAAGGATGACAGAGAGCCTTTATGGCTGCTAACACTAGAACGACCCAATACATTGTAACTTTAGACATTACTATGATGAAAACCCACACCAATCATTCATAAAAATATCACCAAATTACACAGTTTCCGGACTTTAAAGAAAGCATGAACCCATACATACTGAGCCACTATCTATTTCATAACCAGAGAAAATTCATGGATGGCCAAAAAGATATACCTGTAACCAAGAACACCTTAAAAACGTGAATTGGATGAGCAGTTCTCCCTTTGCTTGAAAGTCAGAACCTAACCACATAAAACTTAGTTGAAACAATAGCTCGACTAGGGTGGCGACCAGTGGAAGGAGTAGGAGTGACATGCAATAAATGCACATCACCTCCATGCTCAAACTCATTCAATTCCTTAGTACATGCCAACCACTAATCCATTAATTCGTCCAATTGAACCATGCATTGAAATCAACTTCCCTTAATTTCCAAGAGCGCCACCCACATATTACCATTTCCAACTATACAGTGATGTATAACAACTATATTTCTAGAGAACTCAATAAATCACATAGCTATTATTTTTTAGCAAGGATTCACAATGATTGTTTTAATGCATATAGTGTAACATGTTAGTATAAACCATTTCCTTCCTTTTGAATTTTTTGATAATATTGCTTTATTTGTTTTCAATTTCTCTCTATTTGTCGTTACTAACATGTGTCTTTTGTAGGTGTCAAAGTAACGAATCCAAGAACATATAGCAATGACAACAATAGATATCACAACCATCGTGGCATTTGAGTCTAAAACAAGAGAACAAACATCTATTATCCCTCATCCATCTGTCATGTGTTGGCATCTTTCCAGGCAGAGTGTGCTTGTCATCGATGGCAAGAACAACAACAACATTGGCATGTTTACAGGCAGAGTGTGCTTTTCATTGATGGCAAGATCAGAGTGTGCATCGATGGAAAAATAGGAACAACATAAGCTCAGGTGAAGAAGCAAACAGTATGCAGAGATCAAAGCTAAGAAGAGATAACATTCTGAGATGTGCAGATGAGATCCCATACATCAAGGCTTGCAGAAGGATCAAAGTTCATGGCTTGCAGAAGGATCAAAGGTAAGCTCAGGTGAAGAATAAAACAATGTGCAATCCAAGCTCATAGAGGAATAGCGCAAAGCGCAAGTGTGCACCAGGGCCGAGGTTAATTCCATTACCAACACTCAGGAGAGATAGCATTCTTAGAAATGAAGACGAGACCCAAATTCACCAGGACTCGTAGAACCTTTGACACTTAGAAATTCTTCCAAGTCGGGAGGATGCGTAACCTCAGGAGGAGGAGAGACAGTGGTTGTTGGATCACCAATCCCAAATACCTGATGTCCATTAGATCAGAGTCCAGTGACTAGAGGAAGTGCAGAGGAGAAGTACAAATCTGATCCATTGGATCAAGAGGACGCGTGTGTTATAACCCTAAAATGCACCATACAGGTTTACCTGGCATCAGGCCAACTCATGCCTCTTCCTAGCCAAAGCCATGCTGAGTAATTCCTCAAAAACCACTTAAAAACAAGCAACCCGCGCCCTAACTTCTCACTGGTCGCGGGCATCCGCTTGCTGTCCTCTTACTGCACGCGGGTATCCGCGGGCTAGCCTAAAACAGCCCGCGAGTACCTAACAATGCAAAAAATCAGGGAAGTTTCCGCCGAGACTCGG
>JZKD02S1862732.1:11741-21930 GCA_000966675.3 Picea glauca | reverse complement strand
CTAACCCTATAATAGATCAGTAGCATGCATGCATAGTATTGTTTGATTGCAGGAAGCTTTGTGGAAGGAGCAGCCGCAACAAAAGGACAAGAAATTCAACGGAGGATCTACTTCAACCGTCCGGAAAAAGGTTGGTTTATTCTTCTCTTGTATGCATGTGAAGAAAGAGGTTTTAGATTCGGGTAGAAGGTCAAAAGTTAAGTCTTAAGGGTCATTTTCTGCGTATAAGTTTAGAGCACTAGCTTATTAGTCCGTAGGGTAGAATACCCAACAACAGCGTGGAGAGAGATCAACATTTCACTAACTCGCGAACTGGAAAAGTCAAAGTAAGAGTTGTAGGAACTCATGTTGTCCGATTTCGCGAGTTAATCTAGACTGTTAGATCATGGGGAGTTATGAGCCATTTATCTGACGCTCGCAAATATCAGGAAGGCAGGAGGCAAATACCCAAGGAGATGGGAGCCACAAAAATCCTAGTCATTCATATGGAAAGGACACATGGCAGTCGATAAAGCAGATTCGTAGAATCGTGAAGTCCAAGTTCGTGATATTGATCACAATCATTGGATCGAGGAATGTTGAGGGTCCTTGATCTAGAACAAGTTTCAAAAAATTGGGAGTCGAAAGAAGGGAGGTGAGTAGTCCTCCAACTTCACAAAACACGAAGTCCCAATAAGATCTGGACCGTTGGATCACAAAGGGTTGTGGGTCGTTGATCTGGAGTAAGTTTTGGAAAATTGGGAGTTGGGAGAAGGGAGGTGAGTATTCCTCCAACTTTGCGAAATGAAAAATCCCAATCAGATCTAGAATATTGGATCACAGAGGGTTGTGGGCTGTTGATCTACAGTATTTCGGATATCGGGAGTTGGAAAAGTCGGGGTTGGCTCATGTTCAAACACCCAATACGTGAAGTCGCGATTTGATCACAGCCGTCGATCAAAGGGAGAATGAGGATCGTTGATTCGAGAAGGACACATGGTAGACTACGTCAACAAGGACTGTGGCGCAATAAAAAAATCACAGGTGTCAATTTGATTCATCATTTCAAGTACGTGGAAATCAAAAATCTAAGTGACACATGGCAGTTGGTCGGCTCATGACACGTCATCGAGTGATGCAAGAGTTACGTCACTCTGGGATTTTTATCACCAGTGCTCGCCCAAAGACCCGAAGTCCCAAAGGCCGAAGTCCCGGAGTGGAGGATAGCCATTGGATTAAAGAGGACATGCATCAGTGGATTATCAACTCCAAGAAAAATCAAAGGAAGGATGAACGAGAACTTGAGAATTGAAAGTCCCAGAGCCCAGATCGCAGAATCGATCTCATCCATTGGTTTGGAGGGACACGTGTCATCTGATCGCTAAGACTAAGGATCACACATGGACAAAGGAAAGAAGGCATAGTTGTCGATTGAAGAGGATAGATGTCAGCAGATCTTCCATTCTGGAAGATATCCAATCAGCATCAACATGGTTTGTGAATTGAAACTCCTGGGCCCGAATCACGAAGTAAATATTAGTCATTGATGTAGGAAGGTGAGATATGGTCTGCAGACTTGAGAGGACAGATCTGAAGCATCCATTCAAGAGCACCATAAATATCATGAGATCGACGGTCATGTTCCATTGCGGGGCCAGAACATGCTCATGCCTTAATTTTTCGTAAGCGGGTTGCAATTGAAACCACAATTTTGGATAAAGGATGTGTGGAGGCTCATGGTGAATTGCGGGGAGAAAGAAGTTTGGTATAAACCACCTTTGGGTGCACTCTCAATCGCTTGGTCACATGAAGCTCACAGCCCAAGGTCATATCATGAAATGGAGCCTGCGCTCACTAGACAGAATTCGGGAAGCACCTTTTTGAATAAGAGCTTGGTCACCACTGGTGGTCACACGAAGGAAGGGCTAGAAGCGAAAGAAGCCATAGTTGAATGGATGTAACTGACAGAGAAGAAGAAGAGTCTCGACTACTAGAGAAGCTAAGGAATCTCAACATAACGCCTGGTGATGATGAACGCATTGAACTAACTGCCAACGATGAAGAAGAGTTTCCATGATGATCAGGAAGAGGACTCAACATGACAAAATGATGCAGAACAGAGTAGTGAAAGTGAACTATGAGTTAGCTATGTAGTTATGAGGAAGAGATGTAGTAAAAGGGCAGAAACAGTGACATTGTAAAGTGCATGTAGAGGCATTGCGTAGAGGATGTAGTTGGTGCACAAAGAATATAAAAACACAGAACAAATAAGAGATGTGTGTTGTTGTTGAGTGTGATTCATGCAGGTAGAAGCATGCGGTGTGCAGGAGATGAAGCGTAGAATAAGTAAGGAACAAAAACACATATCTAAGAGAAGAACAGAAAGAGTAGCAGACGCGAGGAGAGAGACACCAATGCAAGCATAGAAGAGTAGTGTAGCAGAAAAATGATGAGACTGGTAACCCATAGATAAATGTTGTATCACTATGATAAAGTTGTAAAAAGAAAAGATTTATATTTCAAGGTGGTAGGGAGGTTCTTGGGAGGATGGGTGTCCTCAGAGTTTCAAGTGGGCACTTTAACATAGGGAGTTGTAGCTTCCATTTGGTTGCATCTAGAAAAACTAGGGTGGCAGTGTGGTGCAAGGGAGAACTGTTGTTCTCTGTTATACAAGTCGGTGCCTGTGTGGCTGGAAGTTGGTGCTTCCATCCAGTTGATGTTGGAACACTTAGGGATTTGATGATTCCTTCTAGTGGGTGCTAGAGAAACCAGAGAGTTGGTGCTCTCAACAAGTTGCAGATTGCAGAACAGAGGTGGTAGCCTCACAATGAATTGGTTCTCATAAGAATGATAATGTACAGAAAATAAAGATTACTTATCATATCAAGAAGAAGAGTTTTTTCCCTTTATGGGTTTCCTCAGGAAATATCTGTCTCTGTATATTTCATGTGTGTGATTGATGTTGAATATTCTATTTCTTACCTCCCTGCATTATTGTGATTATCATTGAGTGCTTTGTAAAGAGTTTAAAATAAGCATAATTGTTTAAGCATGGTGACAACTGATTCACCCCCCCCCTCTCAGTTGTCCAACAATTGGTATCAGATCAAGTTCCCTTTATTTAAGGGTAGATCCTAGAGCTTAAACATGACTAGCCATGGAGGAACTTCAACCAATAAGGCCCCCCTATTCAATGGAACAAACTTTGGCTTCTGGAAAGTTAGGATGAGAACCTACATAATGGATTTAGGTGTAGATGTCTAGGATGTGGTAAAGACTGGTTATGTAAAGCCCATTGTATTAACTTCCAAGGATGACAAGATAGAATTCAGCTTCAACACTAAGGCTATGATTTCTATTCTGAGTGGGCTTGCAGAAGCAGAATTTGTAAAAGTTATGCACTTAGAAACTGCCAAAGCAATGTGGGACAAACTCATTAGCAGCTATGAAGGTAATGAGAAGGTAAAGAATGCCATGCTTCAAATGTACAAATTACAGTTTGAACAACTAAATATGAATGAGGGTGAGACAATTAATAAATTCTTCTTAAGAGTTGAGGATCTTGTGAATGCCATGAAAGGTCTTGGTGAGAAGATTGAAGACGTATTATTAGTTCAAAAGATCTTGAGATCTTTGCCTGATAGATTCAGTCCAAAAGTCTATGCAATAGAAGAACTGAATGATCTTAAGACTCTGTCTATTAATCAACTCCTAGTAACTCTAACTTCGTATGAAATGAGGATTAGTAAAGATAAATCTACCACTAGAGAAACATCATTTAAAGCAGATAAGAATGAGGATTCTGAGCCTGATGGAATTGAAGAATTTTTTTTGAGAAGACTAAAGAAAGGATCAGGAAAGTACCAAGGCAAGTTTCCCTTCAAATATTTTAACTGTGGAAAGATAGTTCACTTTGCATCTAAGTGTCCACACAAGAAGAAGGAATAGAAATTTGAAGGTGAAGAGAAGTACAAATCCAAAATATTTGATAAAAGAAAAGTTTATGTGTAAACAATGATGACTCTTCAAAAGACACAGACAGTGACTCTTCCTGTGAAGATAAGGTAAATGAATTCATGCTTATGGACAAAGAGTATTATGATAATGAAATCACATGAAGTAATGTAGACGATGAAGAAGTTGTGGTTGACTTGGAAGGAGAACTTATCAGTGCTATAGAAGAAATTGCTAGACTCAAATCTAAGAAGAAAAAACAAAAACAATTGTTGATACAGTTCAAGAAAGACAATAAAGGACCCGATGAAGACTTTGCTTTGCTAAAAGTGGAATTAGAAGAGGAAAATAAAATAGAGGACATTATGGAACAACAGTTATCATAAAAGAAGGCAAGATATGAAGCCTTGGAAGAAGAGGTAGTAAGAACTAGGAAATAGTTGGAGAAGTTTCAATCCTTGTATCATCCAAATCTGTCAAGTATCAAAGCCTCAGAAGGATTAGCCACCATTCTGAATTAGCAAAGGAATCCAGAGTTGAAAACTGGTTTGGGTTATGAAGATGGATCAAGTAGTGGTCAACCAAGCAACAAAGAACCCATCAAGTTTGTCAAATCTACAATGAGTGACAACATCAAACTTGTAGAAACAAAGGAAGATAATCAACCACCAAGGAGGAGTAAAGAAAAAGGTACCAGAACTGAATCTGTAGAAAAAATAAATAATACACCCTCTGCTCAAGGAAACCATCAACATGGAAGAAATCGACCTGCCCAAAGAAGACAACCATTTTCCAGGTACAAATATTTTTTCTATGGATATTGTTTCTACTGTTCTAACTTTGGCCACAAAGTTGTAAATTGTTCCTTAAGATTTATAAATAAGCAATCAAGACACCCAAGGAATAAATATCTTCCACAACAAATAATGAGACAACTAAGTAACAAACAACCACAAATTGCAAATGGTCAAATTAAGTTTAGAGACATGAAACTGAGGAGGTCAATAAATAATGAACAACCAATGAGTAGACTGTTGGAAAACTGAGAGGGGGGAGGTTGAATCAGTTGTCACTGTGCTTAAACACTTATGCTTATTTTAAACTCTTTACAACGCATTTAAGGACAGTCACAGTCACAATAATGTAGGGAAGTAAGCAATAGAACATTCAACATTAGTCACACATATGAGATACACAAAGACAAATATTTCTTGAGGAAACCCATACAGGGTAAAAACATCTTCTTCTTTATATGATAAGTAATCTTTACATTCTTTACATTATCATACACATGAGCGCCAACTCATAATGAGGCTACAACCTCTGTTTTGCAAGCAACAACTTGCTGAGAGCACCAACTCTCTATTTTTTCTAGCACCCACTAGAAGGTACCACCAACTCCCTAAGTGTTCCAGCACCAACTGGATAGAAGCACCAACTTCCAGTCAGACAGGCACCAACATGTATAACAGAGAACAACAGTTCTCCCTTGCACCACCCTTCCACCCTGGTTTCTCTGGCTACAGCCAGATGGAAGCTACAACTCCCTGTGTTCAAGCACCCACTTGAACCTCTGAGGACAACAGTCCTCCCTAGAACCTCCCTACCACCCTGAAATACCAATATTTTCTATTAAGACTTATTACAATGATATTAAGTTCTTCAATGGTTTATCGGTCTCATCATTGTTCTGCTACAATGTGCTACTCTGTCTGCATCAGTGTCTTCTGCACACTCCTTGTGCTTTTTGTTCTTTTACCTTTTATGCTCTCTGCACCATGTCCCTTCAATGCACCATTCCCCTTCTGTCTGTCTCTGCTACTGTGCTCTGCCTCCTTCTTCACACCTGAATCACACCCTTCAAAAACCACCCCAAAAATCACTTATTTTCTTCTCGCTTCTTCTCATGTCGAGTACTCTATATGATCATCATTGCAACTCTTTAGCTTCTCTAGCAGTTCAACCCATGCATCCAACATCATTGGGTGTTATCCTGAGATTTCTTAATCTCTCTGGTAGTTGATACCCTTCGTCTTATCTATCATGGTTGAGCTAATCCTCTTTGTTGCAGTTACAGGCTTCAATGCTCATCCATCTGTCAATCACCTCTAAGAATAGTCTTAAATAACTGGAAGATGCCTTGAGCCTCTTCATCTTCTCTGGCGATCATACTGAGGCCTCTTCAAGTCCTCTGGCAAAAACCATCATTAATTTCTAGCAGTTACATAGTGAAGTGCAACAATAGCCCTCCGATCATATTCAAGTTAACCTGCACCATTACATGGAGTTCGTAGGGTCTTGCGTTTAATTCATCATTTCACATTTTGATATTTCAGGATTCCTGTGGTTAAGGTTTCTTTATGCTTCACGTACTGATCCCTGAAACTCTCAAATGGAGCTTGGTTGCACTAGCTCCTTCCTCCATTTTCTGCCGATGTGACCAATGGCTGTGAGCATAGCCTACACCAAAAGGTGTTTTCTCATTTTGGCGATTCCTTTTGCGAGGCATCTCGACTCTCCAAGTCGCGGTCCCCGAAAATCCGAAATGGAGCTTGCCGCTTCAATCTTTTCTCTACAGCTCTTCGATGATGTGACCTCCATCGGTGACCAAGCGCTTATCCATAAAGCGCTTTCACGAATTCACAATTCAGCATTTCAGCATCCTTGATGTGAAGATTTCTTTATGCTCCATGTCCCGATCCCCGAAACTCCGAAATGGAGCTTACCGCTTCAAGCTCTAGATCAACGGTCCTCGATCCATGGTGATCGGAAGCCTATCCTCTTCCCCGGGACTTTAGACTTTGATACTTTGGGGGAGTGATGGAGTTAAAACTCCCGTAGTGAGGTCAGTCTTGTGTCACTCGATGACGTGTCGTGACCCAAGTGGTTGTCACGTGTCACTCAGAATTGTGATTTCTAGTGGCTTGAAATGCCAAATCAACTTGACACTTGTCATTGTCTGATCATGCCACATGTCATAGTCTTCCACCTATCCTTTCTGATGTGGTCTGCCACAATCACCTCCTAGATCTATTAGCCTGGATCACTTCGCGATTTCTCATATTGCGATTTCGGTATTCTTGATGTGAATGTTCTTGACACTTCCAAGTCTTGATCTTTGAAACTCCGAAATGGAGTCAAATTAGTTTTTTGGCTTTTCGCACTTCGAAACTTCGGGATTCCTGTCACGAGAGTTCTTGACATTTCCAACTCCCAGTATCCGAACCTCCGATATTTGAAATTTCACAATGTCTCATTTCGCAACTTCAGGTTTCACGATTTTGGGACTCCTGTGATGAAGAGTCTTGACTCGTGACTCCTCCAACTCCTGGTATTCGAAAATGGAGACTTTGAAATTTCGCGATTTCTCATTTCCGACTTCGGGTTTCACAATTTCGGAACTCTTGCAATGAAGAGTCTTGAATCTTGACTCCTCCAACTCCTGGTATCCGAAACTCCGAAATGGAGTCTTTGACATTTCTTTATTTCGCATTTCGCGACTTCGGGACTCCTGTGATGAAGAGTCTCGACTCTTGACTTCTCACTCTCCTGGTATCCGAAACTCCGAAAAAATGCTTCTGATCTTTCCATGCCATTATCCTGGCGCTGCTTATCTTCCTTGCCTGCTTGTTTTCCATCAAATGAGCAAGCACACTCTTGCACTCTATGTGCACCTTTGCACTTTCTCTTCTGAGCTTACATTGATCTTGTATGTTTTTCCATTGCTGCATACTCTGATCTTTCCATCAATGACAAGCACCTGCCTTTAAACATGCCAACAATCTCCCCCTTTGGCATGATGGAAACCCTGAATGAGTGCGTTAAACTGTTTGGACCTCCAACTGTAGCATCCGGTTCGGACCGCTCCTTTTCTCCCCCTTTGACATCAATGTCAAAGAAAACATGCTCCCCCTGAGCTGTTGTAGTATTTTTAGGAGGTATCAGATATTCAACCAATACAAAAATCCCCCTAACTGGATGGACTCTCTTAGGTGTGAGACGGGATGACACCCAGCTTCTGTCGGAGATATTCAAATGGTGTCTTGGCTAGGGGTTTAGTAAAGATGTTTGCAATTTGTTATGTGGTTGGAATGTAATGGACCTTAACAACCTGATTGGTGACCTGCTCTCTCAGAAAATGGTATTTTATGGGGATATGCTTGGTCTTGGAGTGGAGTACACGATTCTTAGACACACTGATGGCACTAGTGTTATCACAATTAATTGGGATCGGTGCTGTGTATTTTACCTCCAAGTCTGCAAGTGTCTGAATCATCCATAATACCTGAGTGCAACAGGTAGTAGTAGCAATGTACTATGCCTTTGTAGTCGATAAATAAATGGAACTTTGCTTTTTACTAAGCCATGCTACTAATGATTCACCCATGAAGAATGCTCCTCCACTGGTGTGTTTTCTCTCATCAACACAGTTTTCCCAAACTACATCTCAATAAGCAGTTAACTGAAAATTCTGATTTCTCGGATACCACAGACCATAAGTCATTGTTTCTTTCAAATACTTGAATATCCTTTTGACAACTAGAAAATGACTTTGTTTAGGTACATACTTATATCTTCCTACGATTCCAACATCATGCATTATGTCTGGGCGAGATGCTGTGATGTACAGCAGGCTGCCTATCATTGACCTATATGAACTTTGATCAACATCAAGTGCGTCATCATCCTTGCTTAATTTGCATCCAGTAACCATAGGTGTGCCCACAGGTTTAGAATCTTCCATTTGAAACCTTTTCAACATTTATCTTAGATATTTTTCTTGAGAAATGAACATCCCTTCAGACCTCTGAGTAATTTGTAGACCAAGAAAAAATGACAGTTCACCTATCATAGACATTTCAAACTCAGACTCCATGGTAGAAGCAAACCATTTTACCAATGAATCCTTATTACATCCGAAGATGATGTCATCTACATAGACCAACACAATGAGCAAGTCATCACCCTCTGTTTTGATATATAGATTGTTGTCAACCGTTCCTCTCTTGAACCCTTTGTCTTTGAGATACATATCTAGTCTGTGATACCAGACATGAGGAGCTTGTTTTAACCCATATAAATCTTTCTTCATCTTGCATACTAAGTCAGGGTTATCAAATAGTTTGAAACCCTCTGGTTGTTCCATATAGAATTCTTCATTTGAATCTCCATTTATAAAGGATGACTTGACATCCATTTGATAGACTTTAAACCTTTTATGACAAGCATAGGCAAGAAATATTCTGATAGCCTCTAACCTTGCTACGGGCGTAAATGTTTCATCAAAATCCAGTCTTTCTATTTGAGACTAGCCTTTACAGACCAATCTTTCTTTGTTCCTGACAACTTGTCCCTGCTCATTTAACTTATTCTTAAAGATCTATTTGGAACCAATGATATTTTTACCTTCTGGTCTATGAACCATCTCCCACGTATTGTTTTTCTCAATCTAATCAAGTTCATCATTCATTACTTTAACCCGAAGGTCATCTTTGCCAGATTCATTAAAGTTCTTGGGTTCTAGCATGGATAAGAAATCTATATGTGATTGCTCGGTATTTTTTATTATCTTTCTCCTGGTTTGTACACCATTGTCTTTTTCACCAATTATATGACTTGCAGGATGATTCTTTTGAGTGATTCTGGAGGAGGAATTTGAATTTTCCTGCTGATTTGAGTCTATCTGAGTATCTGTGTCTTCATCTGATTCAAAATCTTCATATTCTGATTCTTGGACCTGTTCATCTTCAGCTTTAGCCGTGTCCTCTGCAGAAGACTCATTATTGTACACCTCTCTTGTTGGGATTCCTTCATCAACTTTTACGTCAATACAGTCAACCATTTTATGCAGCCTCTTATTATAGCATCTGTATCCTTTACTGTTTGTAGCATATCCTAAGAATATACCTTCATCATCCCTGTCATCATATTTTCCAAGGTTCTCATCATTATTCTTTATGTAACATTTACTCCCAAAGACTTTGAAGTGTTTGATTGAAGCAGGTCTCCCATACCAAAGTTCATAAGGTGCCTTGTCACTTTGTGGTTTGAGGTGGGCTTTGTTAAGAACATGGACTACTATGTATATTGCTTCTACCCAGTAGGTTTGACGAATGTTTTTCTCATTCATCATTGACCTGACCATTTGTTGCACTGTTCTGTTTTGCCTCTCCACTACTCCATTTTGTTGTGGAGTTCTTGGGATTGTGTATTCTCTCTTGATCCCATGCTTATCATAGAATTCCTTGAAATCACT
>JZKD02S1862721.1:56853-67178 GCA_000966675.3 Picea glauca | reverse complement strand
GCAAAGAACTATAATAATGGCATAAACATTAACATTCTAAAGAAAGCAAGTAAACCAAGTATTGAAACCATATATGAATAGAGCCATTTAGCATTATTGATGAATTCATATTGAGAAGATTGATCTCATATTGATAGTGAATTGCACAAACAGAGAATTTTAATTCTACAACAAATGGTACATGTTGGCGAGACAAATGGACCATAGGCTTACTGTTTACAGATCATATTGGTACCAAAGCCCAAGGTTGAATATGCTTAGTGAACAACATGTATTGTAAACACCCACAATGGATACTAAGAATGTGGAGAAGTGGAGTTACAGGGTCTAGAGAGGAGTATAAAACCAAAAATGGTGGGGACTTCTCATGACGAACATGACAATGAATATCCAAAAGTCATGTTTACTCAACTGGAGTAGAGCATTATTGCATAGATTGTAATGGTAAAACAGATACTAGAAATAAAGGATAAGAAAGGGCATCGACAGACGCTGAGCATGAAAAAGAAAAGGTTGACTAAGAAGATTCCAAAGGCAAGATGCTTAGAGACTCAAGTAATACTAACTCTCTTCTTTCATCTTCCAATATTCCATTTAAGGTTGAAGTGAAACCTAAAATACCAACTTATGATGGTCAAGTTAATGCTAAGAAGTTGAATAGCTAGTTGAAATAATTAGATGTTTATTTTGGCCTTTATCAAATAAAAGAATCACAACATATTAACATGGCATGTTGTGATGGGAGAGCTATGTAGATGCATTGAGACAAAAATGCTATTCCAAATCAAAGTTCAAGTGATGGATAGAAAGGCAAATCCTTTGTTTGACAATAGTTCTCAATGTAATATGATCTTTAGATCCTTAATAGATGATCTTGGTTTAGAAATTTACGATCTAGTATATCCATGTTCAATGAATTATATCCAAAGACAAATCCACTGTGAGAATCACCAAGAGATGCAAGATTGATTTTTCCATTAATGTTGATCTTGTTGATGAAGTAGAATGTAAAGTTACACCACTAGATTCAAGTGAAGCGATGTTTGGCAGCCCATACTCATGAAATAGGGATGTGACTTTTTATAGGAAATAACAAATATCGCCTAGTTAAAGGTGGTAAGTACTACCCTCACTAAATCACATAAAAGGAGAGGAAGATTATCCCTATTAATAGTGAAACAAGGGTAGAGAAGAAAATTGTTTGAGACAAAAAAGAAGTGGGCATCCTTCATATACGATGGAGTAGTGGACTTGGGGAGACAAGTGGATGCCTTATGCTTCCATATCCTTCGCGAATTGGATTTTGGGGACCAAAAGCCTCTCAATGTGGAGGTGTGATCTGAAATGGATATGCAATAAAACATTGAATGGTTAATGGCTTAGATCAATGCAAAGCACTAGGAAAAACTAGAAGTTTGGCTACAAAAGTCAAGCTCATGGCTATGAAATTTGATGATGAGGTAGGAGGATGTGATTGATAGTGTCAAGGGCTCCATGTTAGCTCAACTAGATACCACTAGCCTACAATTTTTTTCTTTGTCAATTTAAGCACTAAAAAATAAATATTAAAGATTAAAGAAAAGAATACACAAATAAAATGAAAAATGAACTCTTATTGGAATGTTCTTGGCAAAAGACTAAGGGAGATGAAGAGCGGTGTAGTTGGGAAGATGAAGGAAGCTAGTATTATTCCCCGAGTCTCTAGGGTTCTCGCCTTTGGAATCTCTCGGGTCAACATTTTCTTATTAATTCTCAATCTCTGTTGAGTGTCCTTACTTACCCTTCATTACCAGCAATTGTGTTACCATCTTAGTCAATGCAACAATACTCTACAACAACCAAGTAAACTTGGCTTCTGGATCTTCTTTGTCAAGTTCTTCATGAAAAGTCCCCACCATTCTTGGTTTTCTAACTCTCTAGACCTTGCAGCACTACTTTCCAACTTTCTTGATATCCATTATGCTTGTTTACCATACAAGTTGTTCACTAAGTGATTTCGAATTTGGGCTATGATACCATATGATCTATAAACGGTAGGCCTATGGTCCATTCTTCTTGCCAACACAGAGCCTTCACTGTGGACTTAAATTATAAGGTCTCTTCAATCACAATTAAGTTGAAATCATGTTTCTCAATATGTTATTCACCAATAGGCATGAATAGCTCTGTTCTTTCTTTGGTTTCAAGGCTTAGTTTACTTGCTTGTAATGCCAAGACCAATGACGAGTCAATTGAAAACAAGAACACTCTACAACTTTGGTATGCCAACATAAACCATGCTCATTGTATATCTATATGTGCATACCTGGCACTCAATCAACAATACCTATGCCCATTGAATATATATATATACAAATATATTCAAGCAATATTCCATTTGCATACACTCAAATTGCAATATACATTCAAGAAAAAGCATGAATATTAACAAATAATTTAATTGTGCACAATAAAAACTTGTAATTACTGATAGCATGGATAGATCCCAAGTTTAAGTAAACTTAATCAGAAGAATCTTTTAGTTATTGGCTTAATGAAATGGAAATAAAAGACTAGTTTTCATGCAACATCTTTTATATAAATAAAGAACCTGGGTCCTCATTGTATAAGACGAGATTTGATAAAGAAATAATTTAGTGTTGCTCGTTGCTTCGTGGAAATTTCCCTTTCAAGGATTTTATCACATATATCCTATCTTAATTTGTGAATTTGTTATTTTTCTATGATCTTGTGACCATGTGCATTTTATCCCATGGTATTATAGTGCTTTAGGACAAACTCTAATTCTTGAAGAGGCTAGATCACCAATCCCTCTGCAAACCGATAACTTGGGAACTTCTCATCTCTACAGGTTTTGGTCGATTTTTGGAGCAATCTCATTGCACTATTGAATCTAGAACAATCAAATTAGCCACGAACACTTCTCGTTTCATGGAAATCAACCTTTGGATGCTCTAGATCTGTTGATTTTATCTCACACTGGGTGCTTTATAAGTCTTGTGTTTTTAAAAAAAATCGAAAATTATTCTTAAAAAAATTAATTTCTTTTAGAAACTGTGTTTTCCAACAGATCTTTTGGTTTTATAATGGTCTTGGTTCATCTCTTGTAAACCCCCTTTTTTTAGTGTACTCATTTCCAAAGACCCCCCACCCCTCTCCTTTCTCTGGCTCGACCTTCCCTCGGCACCTCCCACTAGCCTTTTTTCTAATGCGCACATATGTGACCACCTTCTATCCCATTGTTGACCTCCCTTTCACCCTCATTCCCTATCATCCCTTCTGATGTTTCCATGGATTCCCCCTACCAATTGCATTTCCATGTCTCACTAATCACATTTACCCCCCTACTAGTCATTTTATCCCCTCCCACTGGTTTTACCCTCTATCGATTGATTCCTTGCCATCACCACTAGCCACCCTGCATCCTACCACCTGCAAGCTCTCCTTTGTATGAGTGTGCCTCTATTATTGATGGTGCATAAGATACTCTTGTTGGCTCCTAACTCCATGCCCTTCCACTCTAGCCAATAGGCACTTCTCCTTTGGAAGCGATGCCCTCCACCTTGACCATCACATCGCTACTTTGTGCATGGCCAAATGCCCTCCCACATCGCTCCCCTTCGAATCCACATAAGCACCACATGGCTGCCACCTTAGCACAAGTGGAGCCCCTCACCATAAAGTGATAAGTGGCCTCTTCAAAGCCACCACATCAATGGCCCTCTTTATCCAATCAATATTATACACTAAACATGTCGAATTAGACTATCCAATCAACACCACATGATAAATCCACAACTGTTATGTGGCACTTCAAAGCACCCTACAAGGATTCACATCTGATTTTTGGAGCAGATTTTGAAACTACCATAACATTGCCATAGAACTCAGATTTTGGTGCCATTTTTTAAAGTATAGTGTCATAGTTGATTTCAGTTTATAATGCCATTTGATGTAGTGAAAGTTGATTTTTTTATAGACAGACAAGGCTCATCCTTATTTTTGTCACTTTCTAGGGGCATAACGTCATCATACATAATCCATTTTCAATCCATTTTTTTTCTAATTTAGCTACTTTTTCAAGATCTACACAATGGTATGAGTTATTTTAGCTAATTCTACATCATATTTTTTTATTTTGCATAATGGCTACTCATGACGTTTGATTAACCATTGGCATGTCGATCTTTGAAGATCTGGAATTCCATTTCAATCCCTCAACATACTGCAGAAAACTAGGTTGAAGTTCGAACAACTCCTTAGGGAAACGAATTTGATTTGTACTCATCAACTAGAAAATCAACGCACAAAATTAAATCTCTTAAGACTTCAACTTAGTGATTGTGACATCACCAAGCCAAATGATCAAGCAATCACGACTATTCTTTCTAAGCTCAAAGCTCCTTTTGATATTTTTATATGTACATTTTGTTCCACTAAATATGCATTACAAGCAACTTATGAAATGCTTACTTTTGAGATTTTTTGTGAACATTTAACACATGAAAAAGACAAGCTCTTGCCTATGGGTGCACTTGACAACCGACAACCACCAAGTCTCCTACAATGAATTCTCTTACTCCAAAGTCCCAAAAGAGAACCAAGTCAAAGGAGAGTAATCAACTTAGGTCGTGTTCCTTTTGTGGAAAACATGAGCATCTTGATACCATTGCTGGAAGAAGATGCAAGCATTGGAAGTGACAATGAAAAAGCATGACATTTAGTGAAATTCTTCCTCTTTTACTTCTTCTAAAACTCAGGTTCTTTCTGCAATAGCATGCAAGCCTAATCATGAGTAGATTTTATATTGAGGGGCCTCTCATCATATGGTCAATAATAGGGATTATTTTTTATCTAGTCTTAATTATTTACAACCCCAATTTTTTTTATCAATGATAGTTATCCTTTAGATGTTGTACGAGCAGGAATATTAGATCTTCCCAATGGGCAAATTAACAATGTCTTCTATGTTCTTGCTCCTCAACTAATTTCCTCTCAAATTTCCAAATTATTCATTCAGGGGTTGGCAAAACCATTGAGTTTTCGCCTCACGATGTTGTAATCAAACATCTTAAGGATCCATCCATTATAATAGCTTTAGGATGTGTTTATGATTCTTCAAAGTTGTACAAGTTTAATAGCTTTGAACTATCATCGCCTACCAATGTCTTCATTGTTCACACTGGTGACTTGAGCAAACTTTGGCATGAGTAGTTTGGTTATTTGTAACACCACTACTTGTCGCAACTCTCAAAGCACCAAATGGTGCATGGCCTACCCCCTGTCTCATGCAATAATGGTGTTTTTCATCGTTGTGTTTTGGGTAAGAATCACAAAGATCCATTTCCATCTGGTCAATCATGGAAAACACAAGAACCACTCAAAGTAGTTCACAATGACTTAAGTGAGTCATTCCTCACTCCATTTTCAGGTGTACGATACATTCTCACTTTAATTCATGACCACACTCAACACACATGGGTTTACTTCATAAAACTCAAAAGTGAAGTTTCCAGTGTCTTTGTTGCTTTCAAAGTATTGGTTGAAACACAATCAAGACATCTAATAAAGATAATTTGCACTAATAATAGCTGAGAATATGTTGATAACCACTTTATTGAATTGTGTTCCAAAAATGGAATTCAAATGCAACATACAATGCTTTACACTTCACAATGACATGGAGTAGTTGAATAAGAATCGAACACTCAAAGAAATGGTTAATTGTATGGTCCATCAAAGAATTTAGCACCACAATTTTGGGAAAAAGATATAGATTATTCTAGTTATATCTTGAATCGTACTCCTATAAAAGTTGTAATGAATGTAACTCAAGACGAAGATTGGTCTAAGATCAACCCTATTGTAAGTCACTTTACAGTGTTTGGTTGTGAAGCATGGGTATAAGGAAAGTACAAGGAAATGCATCTTAAAAGTAAGCAATGTGTATTTGTTGGCAATGCTAAAGATGTTAAGGCCTATAGGCCCTTTATACCTCACTCTTTAGAGGTTATATTTTGGAGAGATGTTTGATTTAATGAACTCTCATTGACATGTGTGCCTACATCTTCTTTGCCACTTCTCTCTCCTTCTTCTTCTATGAATTATTTAGGACTTGTATACTTTCGAAACGATGATTCTTCTTCTTCAAACCTAAACTAGAGCCTTCAAATCCTCCTATAATTTAACCTACCAATACTACACGTCTAACTGCTCCACTTTTGAAATGGGTCCATAAAACAATTGAAGCTAATGGTACTTCAATGGGTGATTTGAAAAAATTTACTCAAAATTATAAAGAAGCAAGTGGTCTACCTAAATGTGAAAAAGATATGCAAGAAGAAATGAACTCCTTATTGAAAATTGACATTTGGGATCTTGTTCCTCTCCATGAAGTTTGCAAGATTGTCAGTTGTGAGTGGCTCTACAAAACCAAATTTTCAACAAATCAAAGAGTGGACAAGTTTAAATTTCATTGTGTTAACAAAAGGTTTCTCATAGGTTGAAGGTATTGATTATTCATAAACTTTTACCCATGTTGCAAAGATGGATTCAATGCAGCTTGTTCTTTCACTTGTTTCTTCTCAAGGTTGGGAAGTACATCAAATGGATACCAAAATCACCTTTCTACATGGGGATATAAATAAATAAATCTACATGGAACAACATCCATTTTTTTCTTATGATGCCTCCTCCCTTGTTTTCCACCTCAAGAAGCCACTTTATGGTCTAAAACAAGCTCCTCAATCTTGGTATGAAAAGATGGGAAATTTCCTTCTTGGTTTTTGTCTACCTGGGTGTCAGTCTAATCCCAATGTCTACACTAAACATACAAATGGTGACCTTCTCATCCTTTTTCTCTATCTTGATGACCTACTCATCACTATCAATAATCACCATCAGATCAATCATGTGAAGTCTAGTCTTATGAGGCAATTTCTTTCTTGGTTTTGGGTTCTCTAGGTGTCAATATGACCTAAATGTCTAGACTAAACATGTAAATGGTGGCATCATCATCCTTGTTTTCTATGTTCATGACCTACTTATCATTGGTGGTAATCACCACTAAATCTACCATGTGAAGTCTAGTCTTATGAGCTAGTTTGAGATGTATGACTTAGGTCTCCTTCATTATTTCATTGGTCCTCAAATTGAATAATCTGACAAGGGAATCTTTTTCTCTCATCTTAAGTATGCTCTTGTCCTTATTCACTGATTTCACATGGAAGACTGCAAGTTAACCCCTACTCCTTCTCAGTTAGATGTCAAAATATCTGCCAAGTGCTCAACTCCTAAGGTTGATCCTACTTTGTATAGACAGTTGGTTAATCCTCTCATTATTGGGTTAGTCTCTTGCTTCATGTTTGATGCTTATGATAGTCATTGGGTGGTAGCAAAGAGTATCCTTTTCCATATCAAGGGTACTTATCAGTTTGGCATCGAGTATACTACAAGGGGCTCCACTTCCTTAATGAGCTTTACAAATTTAGATTGGTCAAGTGATGTTGATGATCAAAAGTCTACTTATGCTTACACCTTTCAACCTTTGTTTGGGTCCGATCACTTAATCCCACAAAAAGCAACATGTAATCACTTGTTCTTCTACATAGGTAGAGTATTGAGGCATTATCAATCATGATCTAGAAGTTTTTTGGATTCAGCAATTACTCACATAGATTGGTTTCGCTTCAGGATCAGCATATAACACTTTGGTACAACAGTCAGAGTGCCATTCACATTGCATGCAATCCAGTTGAGCACCAACATACCAAACACATTGAGGTCCATATGCACTACATATAGCAGCTCCTTCATGATCAAGTTCTTGACTTATAATTTTTTCGTTCAAAAGATTAGGTCACGAATATTTTCACCAAGCCACTCGTTGAACACAAGTTCTTTAATATTCAATCCTTACTATGAGTGAAGAAAGCTATATTTATGGGCTATAGCATGTAATTTTGTAAACAATGCTTCCTTCCCCTCAACTCCAAGTCAATATCATAAAGGAATGTTGGTGCATAATTATGCACAATAATGTGCACATTATTTAATTATTTGTGCACCTACAAATAAATTAGTTATGTATAATAAATAACTTGTAATTATCTATTGCATGGATATATCCCAAGTTTAAGTAGTTTAACTTGAAGAATTTTTTAGTTATTGTCTTGGTGAACTAGAAATAAAAGAGCAGTTTGCATGCAAGTGTTTTCTCTATAAATAAATGACCGGAGTCATCATTGTACAAGAAGAGAGTTGATAGAGAAATAATTGAAAATTTCCCATTGCTCCGTGGATGTTTCCCTTTTGAGGGTTGTACCACATCTATTGACGCAGGCGCGCCCACTAGGCACGTCCGCTCACAGGATCTTTCCTCCTTCCTCGGCCCGAAGAACTGAAAGGTTCTTCTATTTCCCTATCGGGAAATTTTCCACCCACAACAACTAAACACTGGGTCTCCCTTTCTTCTAACTCAACACTGACCTTTTGTTATCGGGGGTCCTCTTATCAGGATTTTGACACTCACGATGTCCGAACAACTTGGTTCATCGATCCCCAATTTCCGACACGCTCCTCTGTTGCCTTAGGCCCCCCCGGGTTAAGTCTTTAGTCCACGCGACCGCCTCTTATATGTCCGCAGTCATATTCCCATCGGGGTTTCGGACTTTCCGATGTCAAAATACACCCGTTCTCAGGATTCGCGATCCCTCGAATCCCGACGCGCTCCTTGCGCGCTAGCTCTCCTAGCTAACCTCCTGGCCCATACGACCGTTACCCCGTGACTGCAGTCTTATCTCTCGTCGGGGCTACGGGGTTTCAATTGTTGAAAAACACTTGCCCACGGGATTCCCGATTCCTCGAATTCCGACTCTCCAGTTTGTTGACAGCTGGCCTCACGATGGCCCCTTCCTCCCTGTCGGGGTTTCAGGCTTCGTGATCCCAAAATGCACAAACACCTTGTCACCAGGATCCCCGATATCCCGATGACTCAACCACCGATAAACGACTTCCTTGTCGGGAATTTTCCCGATGACTCTGATTTCTGCCACCTATCCACGTCACCGACTCCACTGTGGCCCCACACTATTACCTTAGCCTATCGGGGTATCGTGTTTCGCGATTCCAAGTTGTAAGAGGATCCTGTCCTCAGAACCTCCGATACGCCGATCTCCGACTCTCTTCAGATCTCTGACGCGCGTCCCAAGTGATGGACGGTTCATGTCAACCCTCGGGTTTCATCACTTTACAAAACCATGAACACTCACTTACCTAAACCCCGATGACCACATCCCCGATCTAAACGACCACACGACACGTGTCCTCCCTGCGATCCTCCGGCTGTGATCCTTCCGCCATTTCGGGGTTCCACTGGTCACGGATTCTTGTCTTTTGAATCTCCAGAATGCCAATGGACTCTCGATCCCTACCACCTGTCCCAACAGATGGACGACTCTGAACTCATCGAGGTTTCGAGACTTCTGATGTCCCGACCCTCACGACCTCAGGAACTCCGATTTCCCGACTCCTTATGCCTTGATGTCCACCACGCGTTCCCACAAATGGGCGATCCCGATCTTCTCGGGATTTCTTCTATGGAAATTCCCGATCTTCTGCTCTCGTGAATCCCGATTTTCCGAACCCCGACAGCTCGATATCCCGACGCCTCTTGGGGTTCTTACTCTGCTCACAAGGGTTTAAACCCTATGCAACTCATGTCAGATCAGACGGTTGACAGGTAACTGATCCACGATCCAACGACTCACGACCCCTAGAGCTTGAACTTCGAACGTGGCCGTAACCTCCTTGCTTATTTGGTCGATCCAACGGCTGATGGGATTTTGCCAATCTTCTCCACAAGATCCCAACCGTCTATCTTCCTCTTAGATGTCTTCTACGGGTGAACCCAGTATTCCTCTGTGAAAACTGGTCCTCATGCGCGTAACTTTGTAGCGCCTGTTCAAACACTCTACGACACAGACTCCCTGTGCTTCCCTTTAGCGAGCTTGAAAGCCTTATCCCTCCTGAGCTTTCTCATGATTTCAACCTCAAAGAGGGTTCTTGCACGCACTCCTTGCGGCAGTTCTCAAACACTTCCAAGTGTTGAGTTCTTTCGACTCTGTGCACACCTGCAGCAGCAGTCTTTCAATACTTCGCTCAGATTCACAACTGAGACTCTCCTCAGCCTGCGCACTCCTTGCACGGCTCGTATAACCCAATTTCACTTCTGGGTGAACGAGAACAAGAGTTAAACTATCTGAGCTTTCTGTCAACGCACTCCTTGCGGACGACTTCAACTGCACTCCTTGCAGGAATCCTTGCTC
>JZKD02S1862710.1:27194-42608 GCA_000966675.3 Picea glauca | reverse complement strand
CTCTTATTTAAAAATACAGCAATCACTCTATTTCAATTTAATGAATACAGGTTTATCTTTTTCATTAATTGAATTGTTTTGCACAAATCGTTGCACACAGATTTATCTAATTGTGTTGGTTTGTAAATCATAAAATTGTTGTTATTTTTTATGTCTTGTTTGTCCTGTCATTTATATTTGAAGAGCACAGCTTCTTCTTGTTTACGAGAAGCTCGTGGATAATCTGGTGCGGGTTTCCTCCCACCGAACAGCTGAATCAACGATTGTACACATGACAAACCTGAAGCGTTACTTCAGGTCAGTTTGCTATATGTTATTTAATAGTTAATTTATTAGTGTTATTTAAGTAGTTTAGATAGATATATATATAGTTTAGATTCTTAGTTAGAATTATTATTTTAGTTGCTTAGCTTAGATAGTTTTTCAGTTTATTTCTTTCTCATAAAATTATAAAAATCAAAAAACAATAGTTTTGTTGTCTTAGGACAGTTTACAAATGATTTTTCCAGGTTTTCATTTAAATCTGTAATTTGTAAATATTGTACATTTGTGATTAAGATTTAATTATGTTGATAGTTGAATGTTAAACTTCATAGAGTTATTATAGTATTAGATAGTAAATTGTATATATTAATAGTTCAGATTTGTTTATTAGTTTTTTTTAATTATTGTTTACATTTAGATTAGTTCCTTAGCATAGTTTTCTTTTGTTTTCCTAGGACTTAGATCGGCTAACGGAGCTGCTAAACCCGTTAGGGTGGGTCATCCCAAATGGCTTAGGTTATTTAGACAACCCCGAACCAGATCCACTCTTCCATTTGGCGAGCGTTCATTTTTGTCCATCAACAAATGGCGCTAGAAGGAGGGCTTGAAATTTATTAATGGCATGAGGTGGTCATAAGACTCCTCCACCACCTAATCGCTCACCTATAGTGAAAAGAAGTCATTCGAATGACAACATCCCCCCTCAAACAGCAACCACATCAAACGACAATCCACGAATCACAGTTGAGCTAGCAACCCCAAATCCTACAGGTGGTGACATACAAGAGATTGTCTGCCAATCTCTCATAAGAACACATAGTGCCTTAGCCCGTTTGAGGCAACCAAATCGATCGCTGGACCAACCTTTAGATTTTTTTGACATCAGAGAACAACTCGGAGGCACTAACCTCACTGTGAACCCAATAGATCCAATCCTCACTCCTGTTGTAGAAGGATCTGGAATACCTCCCTCACCACCTCCATCATCCCCTTCTTCTTTGGGAGAAGACTCTTCTAACAAAGGCAGTTCCCCTTCGCAGCCTTCCACACCGCCCACACCAATGGCCAACCAGAACAATCCTGCTAGACCTTGGCTCGACCAGGATGCAGTAGTTGTACCTAGAGCTCAGCATCCCTTACCCAAACATCCGGAGAAGTGGCTTCCCAAGTTTGACCCTGACTCTAAACAGATCGCAGAAGATCACATTAAAAATTTTATGTTAGCCATTAGACTCTGCAATGTCGAACATGAATATGTAGTCTGTAGGTTGTTCCCCTATACTTTCGAGGGCAATGCATCTACATGGTACTTTTCCCAGCAACCCCATACCATCGTGTCTTGGGAAAAGTTCGAGTCATGCTTTTTGGAAAAGTTTGGTGATGATAAGTCACTGGAAGTCCTAGTTATGGAGCTTTATAGCTTAAAAATGAACCCAAAAGAGAAAATTAAAGACTTTAATCAAATATTCTTAACGCTTAAGAACCGAATCCCTACGGATTCGATGCCTGTCGAGAATCTTATCATAGCATACTATACTAAAGCTTTGCATCAAACTATAGCCATTTGGGTTAAACGATCTAAGAAAGCCACGTTGTTAGAAGCCTTCGAAGAGGCCAACCATATTGAAAAAGACATACTCAGTCTAAAAGACACTACTAGCAATGAAACAGACACTATTTCATCGTCCAAAAAGAAGATCGAAATCCTCCCTAGACCTGCTCAAAATAAAGCACAATCTAAAAGCTCTGATTTAGAAAACTTAACTAAAGTCGTTCAAAAACTGTCAAATCAAGTTATAGATTTAAAAAGGACGGTCGAAGAAGCTTCCTCGAGCAAAGGGCCTTACAAACACCCGTTCAGGAAACCTTTTCCCACCAACCGACCTAATCCAACTATTGAGGGCCTTAATCTAGAAAGTCTACAATACGCCCTTCAAACAATTCTAGAAGCTCAAGATAACTTGATGTCTCCTGAGATTCCTGAGGAGGTAGTTGAACAAGAGACAATTCAAGAAGAAGATTCTTCTCCAAACATTTTTGGACACTTCTCGGATAGCATCTTTCAAGCTAACTTCGAGACAGTACATCCCTATAATACTAGGAGTAAGACAACAAACAAACCTTCTTCAGAAAACGCTACGACTTTGCCTCCAAAGCAATCTAAACCAACTGAGACTAAACAAAGTCATGTAAACCCCAACTTGGATTATGATTTAGTTGAAGATCTTAAAAAGTTAAGGGCTAACATTTATGTTTATGAGTTATTAAAATTTCCATTTATGCTACAAAAGATGTTATAGAATATCGCAGAGAATGGAAAAAATGGTAATTCAAGCGGTAACAAGGTTGTTCAGAACAAAGCTCCTTAGAAGAATTCCACTAAAAATAATCGTGATCCTCGTGATAAAGGAAGCCTTCCTGTAAATAATGTAAATAATGTGGATAAATTAGCTTTAGAGACTGCGAGTAAAAAGCCACAAACTTCCACCCTTAGTACTCGTAGAAATGTACCTCCATTTTTGTTAACTTTCGAAATCTTTAATAGAAACATGCACAATTGTATGGTAGAATCAGGAGCGTCATCCAATGTGATGTCATGGTCTATATGTCAGAAGATTAATGCTAAGGTTGAACCATCCACTTTAAAAATAATACAACTTGATAGAACTAGTGTTAAAGTTGTAGGTGAATTAAGGAATGTGCTTATAAGATTATCACCTAACCCCAAAGTTCATCAAGTTATTGATATTATTGTTGTGGATATTCCAGAAGTGTATGGTTTGTTTTTAAGCAGGGACTGGTCGGAGCAGCTACATGGCTATTTCGCGACAGATTGGTCTCACCTGTGGCTTCCAGAGAACGGCAAGCCCAACAGGATCAAGGTAAACCGTGAATGCTACCTTAAGTTCACAGTCACATATTTAAACGATCCCAACGAAACATTTACACCTTCTATTGATTCACCCGAAATACAAGGGATGGATACCTTTTTTAGCAATTTCATGGTCGAGACTCGAGCTATCACCAATCCAGAACAGTAGTCTGAGATTGTAGCATATGTGCAGCCAGCAGCTTCTACACAATGGTCTCATGCACCCAATAAAAATCAAATTTGGTCTCTTTATTTCGACGGGTCAAAGTCTAAAGAAGGAGCCGGTGCAAGTTGTGTTATTATTGATCCCTCAGATAACAAAACTCTGATTTCATGTAGGCTAGAATTTGAATGTACTAATAACGCAGCAGAATATGAGGCTTTACTGCAGGGTCTCAAAAAAGCTTTAGATATGAACATTCAAAACTTGATTGTCTTTGGTGATTCCGAAATCATGGTTAGACAGGTAAGAGATTATATCCACTGTCTGTCTCTACATATTAAAAGCTACCAATCTGAGGTATGGAATTTAATGAATAAATTTTTCGCTTTCAATATAAATTCTATTCCTAGATTGAATAATTCTGAAGTAGATCTATTAGCTAACGTAGCTTCCAAACTCTTTCCTGCAGAAGGCTTGTTCCTAGACACATTCTTCGTCGAATTGTTGTTCAGGCCATCCATTCCCGACAACATCACGAACTGGAGAGTCTTCGACGACGATCAGCAGATTATTAGCTTCCTGCATATGGAAGAAAATTTTCAAGGCACAGTGATAGACAAATGTACTCACGACGACAATTTGTGCGATTTCACGGTAATACCAGATCCGAGAACTCCTGAATCTTCATCGGACATGGTAAATTTGATCCCTAAATTTGTAGTTAGATTAGAGAAATTTTACGATCTTCAAGATAAATTCAAAAAATTGGTCAACTGTAAAACCAATAGTTCATCGCTATCATATGAAAAAGTAAACTTAGGAACTAATGAAAATTCGTAGTGCATTAATTTAGGGGTAGGATGTTCTAAACAAGAAAAAATTGTATTTATTAAATTGTTTAAAGAATTTAAAGATGTTTTTGCGTGGACGTATTATGACCTCAAAACTTTTGACCCTAACATCATACAACACATCATTCCTATGAAACCCCAAACCTTGCCCTTTCAACAAAAATTAAGAAAAATGCACCCTAAGCTCGAATCGACCGTCAAAAAAGAATTGAATAAACTCCTAAATGCTAAGATAATTTTCCCTGTTAGGCACACCCGATGGGTTTCTAGCCTTGTCCCTGTTCAGAAGAAAAGTGGGGAAATTCGACTATGCATCAATTTCCAAAACCTTAATAGAGCGTCTGATACAGACAACTACATTGTTCCACCCATGGAACAAATCCTTCAACAGGTATCTGGTTCAGAGAGGCTATCTTTATTGGATGGTTTTTCAGGGTACAACCAAGTCCTGATGTCTCCTCCATACCAACTTAAAACTACCTTCCGCACTCCATGGGGCACCTACGCTTATCGAAAAATGTCCTTTGGATTGATTAATGCCGGTGCCACTTTCCAGAGAGCAATGGACATCGCTTTCTGAGGCTTAATCAATCAGTCTGTCGTAGTTTACTTATATGATGTTACCGTATTCTCTAAAAACAAAACCGATCATCTAGCTCATTTAAGAGTTGTTCTACAGCGATGTCGTAAATACGGCATTTCCTTGAATCCTAAAAAATCTATTTTTGCAGTAGAACAAGGTAAACTCTTTGGATTTATTGTGTCAAGCAAAGGGATGATTATCGACCCCGAAAGGACTCAAGTCATCTCGAAACTTCCCCCTCCAACATCCAAAAAGTCTATGCAGTTATTCTTAGGCCAAATAAACTTCGTCAGGAGATTCGTCCCTAGTTTCTCCAAAATGGTCAGACCTTTACAGAACCTAATTAAGAAAGACACACAATATCATTGGGGATCCTTAGAAAATTAAGCTTTTAATGTAATAAAAAGGGCCATAATAGACGCTCCTTCTCTCATGAGCCCCGACTTTTCGCAAGACTTTACACTCTACACTTTTGCTTTTGATCATTCCTACGTTGTCGTCCTAACTCAAAAGAACATTGAAAACAATGAAGTACCCATTGCCTTTATGAGCTCTGCTTTCAAAGGCACGGAACTTAATTACCCAGGAGTAGATCAGCAAGCCTACGTTGTTTTCAAAGCAGTCAAGCACTTCCAGTCTTATCTTTTGAAATCTAGGACGAAGATTATTGTCCTGTACCCAGCCATCAGGAACCTGTTAGTGCAGAAAGAACTGGGAGAAAAGAGGGCTAACTGGGTTACCTCCTTATAGGAATACGACATAGAAATTACCCCAGCACAGATAGTGAGAGGCCAAGGATTATGCAAGTTAGTTGTCGATTCATCAGAAGGACAGCAAGAAGAAAACGATAGGTCAAACCTAGGACAGTACAATCAAAATGTAATCTGTTGTACGCAAAACTTTGTCAGTTCCTGGTATGACGATATGAAATTATGTCTTGAACATGGGTCAGCACCTCGTCACCTGGATCCCACTAAAAGAAGAGAATTAATATTAAATTCTTCCTCCTTTCATTTGATTAATGGTATTCTATTTCGTCAAAATTTTGATGGTGTACTGATGCACTGTCTTGAGAAAGACGAAGCAGAAAACGTCTTACTAGAGTTGCATGCAGGAGAAGCTGGTGGGCATTTTGGTGGTGACACCACTGCCCATAAAGTTTTGAGAGCCAATTATTACTGGCCCACACTTTTTAGAGTTGCCCATGCCCTATGTCGTAAGTGTACTATTTGTCAAAAAGCACCAGAGCGGTTACAGAAACCAACCTTTCCTTTGCAGCTCGTTTTAGTAGAATCCCCTTTTCAGCAGTGGGGCCTTGATATCATAGGTCCAATCAACCCTCCATCCTCACAACAGCATAAGTTTATCATAACAGCCACAGATTACTTTACCCGGTTTTCTGAAGCTGTCGCATTAAGAACTGTGAATACCAGTCAAGTAATTACCTTTCTAAATTTGAATATTATTACTCGTTTTGGTATTACTGACTGTTTAGTATTGGATAACGCTTCTTATTTTTCGTCTCTTGAGATGAGCGAGTTTTCTTTATAAAAAGGAATTAAATTAAAGTATTTTGGTAGTTACTACCCCTAGGGAAATGGATTGGTAGAATCAACAAATAAGAATCTGATTAAAATCATCAAGAGAACGGTGGCTGAAAATCACAAAAACTGGCACAATGCACTGTTAAACGCAATTTGGGCTGATAAGGTGACACCCAAAACTGTTGTAGGTAACTCTCCCTTCTTTCTCGTTTATGGCAGAGAAGCAATTTTTCCACCCCACATTCTTCTTCCCTCACTACAGCTATCGCAGAAAATACAAGAAGAAGACTACCCCCCTTTGGAAAACCGAATTAATGCTTTGATGAAGCTAGAAGAGGTAAGAGCCCAAGATAAACGTAAGTTAGATCAACATCAACTAGTGGCCAAAAGTTGGTTTGATTCCAACTCTTCCTCTGATAGGAACTTCGAAGTAGGTGACCTTGTCTTGAAATGGGACAAACCGCATGAGGGGAAGGGAGAGCACACGAAATTTCAAAACTTATGGCTTGGACCATTTTTAATTGCTGAGAAGTTGGGTCCCAGCTCTTTCCGATTGCAGAATCTAGAAGGGAATCCTTAAACCTATCCGGTGAATGGCCAAGCTCTGAAAAGATATTTTGCTTGATGACAACTTTTTGTATACTATGTACATATTTTTCTTTTATTTGTTTTTTTTTGTTGCTTTGGTTTTGATTTCTCCTTTGCGCTTATCAGTTTTTGTTTTTGGAAATACACATGGTGCATTCTGAGCTATTCGGACAAAGAAAACAAAAAATTCCTTCCCTGAAATGACTGCTAAAAAATTGTGTAAACATCAATTGTATAGTTTTGAAATTTACATCTGTGTTGAGCAAAGACTGTTGTTTGAAAGAAGTTAACTGATTTCAATCTGTGAAGTAAAGCCTGTCATGATCATCCATTATCTTTTTACATTATCCCTAATCCTTAAGGGAATGACTTAGAAGATGTCTCCCTGCCTTAGAAAGTTGGTTCTGTAAATAAACCATCTCTGGATCTTAATGAAGGACAGTCCTAAAAAATTCTGTTGAGGTCTGAAAAAAATATGTTAAAATATTATAATTTTCAGCATCACCCCGCTCGACTATATATCTTTAAAAAACAAAATAAATCATTAAAAGAGTTGTGGGAAGTGCTTGTAAACCCATCGGGACGCTGAACAAGTCTGTTGGCAGCGGGTAAATGCATGCATGACGCCAAGACAACTTCATCGAGGTACTGAACAGGCCTGCTGGCAGCGAAGCAATGTCAGGTATATGAAAATTTGCAAATATGAAACCTCTGACCTTAAAAATGTCCTTTATTATGATCCATAACTTCTTGGCAGGATACGGATATCATAGTGGGTTAAATGGAAACCATGTCGAGGCTATGAACGCCCGTTGGTAGCAGTGGCTCTGTCAACAGTATTGGAGATTTTATCTTTAATATCGTGGCTCACTTATCTTAGGACTGTTATCAGTTTTCATCCTTTAAACACTGCTGGAATATTTGATCATTGATGATGTTTAAACAACTTTCTGGTTATTTCTGTTGGAATTATTCTTGTTATCCTAATCTGAATTTGTTCTTTTGGTAGAGATAACTACTTCTACCAATGTGTCGCCATTGTTGGCAGCCAATTCGCATTTTTATACTGTCCTTATAAGCTGCCTACACCAGTGTTTTTCGAACCTTGATTTTCATCACAATCTTCGGAATAAAATAACACCATTATTTTTGCGTTATTTGCACACCTGCCTTTGTTCTTGTTTTCACGACTGCAAGAGTGAAAACTTAGATTTTGAAGTCACATTAAAATCATCACTGGATTATTTTTGTTACTCTTGTCTATGTGTTCATTGCATTTCATATTTAATTATAGTCGCACAATTGGCAAGACCTTTACTCATTTGGCATTCTTTAATTGTTAATATGACTTCGTTTTTTACAAGACTGTGATGATATCCTTATGATCAAGTTTTCGATACATTGGGGTTTTGATTTTCTATGGTCTTCCATCGATTTCTTTGACACATTGGTTTCATGAAAACACATTGACGTTGGGTTAGACCCTTGGTATAAATCAGTTCACACATATTTGATATGATCGAACCTTTGGTGTTGATTCTGAATCATTGTTTTGGTTTTAAAACTATGCTAAAACTATTGCTCGCGCAAATGTTTGGTCGACTTACCATAGATTTCATTGATTGTTTGAATGGTGTGGTTTTTTTTTTAACATATGCAATAGTGATTTTGAATCGCTATATGCGTCATCGGTTGTACTGTGGGAAATCACTATTTTGCATGGGTTGATCTAGATCCACCACCTTCGCACATTCGGTCATTAATGCCTTCCCCCTATCTCGGGTTAACTATGTTGTTTTCAGGTAAGCCCATGGGCATTCTGCCCCTGCGTATGCTCTATTTGAACCCTTGCCCGTGCACCTGGCTCATCGTGTGCTCCTGTCTATGGCACCGGTGGTGTGCATAGAGCCAAATGGTAGCCAAACTTTGTTTCTATTCGATAATGCCCGTAAGGATTTAGAAAATGGTGGTTGGATGGTGTTTATACAGAGGTTCGAGTGTTTCAACCTTTCAATTTCCCAACAATTCACCCTCACCTTCGACGAGTGCAGGGCTAAATTCGGAGACATACAGCTCGAGCTCAATGAGGAATTCTTAAGCTTGGCTACAGGACTGCCAGCTATAGGTCAAAGATGGTTTAAAAATTCCAAAGTAGATGAGGTGTTGTGGCCATTACTATTCACATCAAGAAAGATTGTTTTCTGTGATAAAGGTATGTCTATCACTACCCTCAAACCCAGGTGGCATGATCTTTTGGTAATTTTTAAACAGTTTGTGACTTGTGAAGGTCGGTATGGTTTGGTATTTCTGTATCACCTATGGTTATTAATAAATTTTAAAGGCTATCCTTTGAATATGTCGCATTATCTCCTGCATAGTCTTTACAAGATGTCTAAGAGATTCAAGCGTGAGAAGGCTGATAGTATCATTTTCCATCACGGCTTGATTAAACTCATTATCATCCACCATTTGAGCCTTAAAGGCAACTGTTGGCAAGCCTTCCTATCTAGGAATGGCTTTGCCATTCCCTAGTTGGTTCAAATTGACAAGGTTGTGGTCAGTGAGACTTTGGCTGGACCAGCCGTGCCACTTCATATCCTTCTACCCCCTGTCAAACCCTCGAATTGCCTCGACTTGGACCTACCTGATGCCATGGTTAACCCATGTGCTAAGGATGATATTAAGGCCATCAAAAGACCTTTGAGGAAGAAAGACAGAAGTGATATTACTGTCAACAAAAGGGGGAAGAAAAATGCTCGATTGATATCAAGACTTGCCCGGAACAAGCCTAAACAGAACATCGACCAAAATCCCATAGTGTTGAGTGAGGACTGGGACTCTGATATTGAGCATTTCCTAGTTGAGGAGTACCCTTATTCCCATGGCCTATGCTCTAAGGAACCCTATGACTATGTCTCTAACTTACCTCCTTTTCTCAAAAATGACCCAAACTACCTGGGAATCAAGCTGCACAAGGAAACCCCTAGTAATCTGAACAAATCCTCGCCTATGATACCAAAGCCTGATCAATTTTCGTGTACACAATGTAATGCTTGGCTAGAGCGTTATTACACCAACGTTCCCCTGTTGCAATCAAATATCAAATCATTATAAGAATGGGTGACAGTGCTGGCAAAGGAGAATGACAGCCTACGGACCAACGAGAAGAAACACAAAACCATTGGTTCAATTGTTTTCAGAAACGTCGAGGCCGCAACAGCCTTCGTCAATTCCAAGTTATCATGATTGAAGCCTTTTATTATTGTTCAGGTATGAATTTCAATATTTATTTCATTTTATGAGTTGGTTGGATTAATATAACCGATTGGATTTTCTTTCAATAGCTCTGTTCGTTTTGATTCAAAATGATTATGTTGCTTTCATTTTACCAAAACAATTTCGTTATGAATCATGATTGGGAAATTTGTTTGCTAAATTCAGATCCAGCTATGATTTAGTTAATGAGATTTTATTATTCTCAGTTTAGTATAAATGATTGATTTGTTTTCAATTTTGTTTGGATTGCTTTTTTAAACAATTATGTATGGATAGTCGATTGAGGTTTGATTTCGGTTAAGTTCTGTTTGTTTCTAAACAATCTTGTTGACTTCGATTTACCAGGAACGATTTTGTTTTGGATTGAATCAATATTTTTGTTTTGGATTATGATTGTGTTCCACCTGCACACAAGATTTGTTTGCTAAAGTCGGACATGGCTATGTTTTGATTTTGCATAACGATTATGTCAATCTTAAATCGGTTCAATTCGTTCCTGTTTGATTTGATTCGCAAACAATGCTACCTGCCTCGATTAGCATAGTCGCTTGCATAATACGATGGATTCAAATTTAGTCTAGATTTAAACGATCTTGTTAATTTCGTTTTGATTCGACAACAATTTTGTTAAGCGCTGAGTTGACATAAACTATTGCATGAAAAATATGCTTGATCGGTTACAGCCTGTTTTGGTTAAAATAGATTCAAACATGATTTCGTTTGCTCTCAAATTAGCATAGAAGTTTTGATTTGAATGATTCGTTTGGTTTCCAACTAGCAATTAAATATTTGTTTAATATTTTGAATATAATTCTTTAAGTTTTGGATTGATTTTAAAACGATTACGTGCTCAAATTAGACCAGCTACAAAATCGCAAGATTCTGTAGCTAGTCTTGGAATTTTGATTTTTGTTAATTTTACCAATAAAATATCACCTAAACTTGTCTATTCTTGTCCACTTTCAGGTGCATATGAATTTCAATGACGAATTGGCATACTATGGTAGTTTGAGAGATGTTTTTATGATACAGTTTTTTTATAGGTTGTTAGCTTTAGTCAGATTTGGGAGATTATTCCCAGATTTTTGTAAACTGTTTTGATAATTCCCACATGGATGTTTTACCCTATGGGAGGTCTTTAAATACTTGTTATTTTTTTTGTAATAGACCCATCATCATCATCATCATCGTCACTATTGGGAGAACCAGACTATGGATTTATGATACAAACTGGGATGAAAGTTGATGTCTTGTAACAGCTTTCGCTTTCAATATATCAAACTTTTGTTTCAAGTTTTTTGCATATCAATTTGCAATTAATTATCAACTACTTTAGCTATCATGATTCATTGCATGTTGATGTGATATGATTTATATGTTGTCCATATCTGATCTCTCTTATTTAAAAATACAGCAATCACTCTATTTCAATTTAATGAATACAGGTTTATCTTTTTCATTAATTGAATTGTTTTGCACAAATCGTTGCACACAGATTTATCTAATTGTGATGGTTTGTAAATCATAAAATTGTTGTTATTTTTTATGTCTTGTTTGTCCTGTCGTTTATATTTGAAGAGCACAGCTGCTTCTTGTTACGAGAAGCTCGTGGATAATCTGGTGCGATTTTCCTCCCACCGAACAGCTGAATCAACTATTGTACACAGGACAAACCTGAAGCGTTACTTCAAGTCAGTTTGCTATATGTTATTTAATAGTTAATTTATTAGTGTTATTTAAGTAGTTTAGATATATATATATAGTTTAGATTCTTAGTTAGAATTATTATTTTAGTTGCTTAGCTTAGATAGTTTTTCAGTTTATTTCTTTCTCATAAAATTATAAAAATCAAAAAACAATAGTTTTGTTGTCTTAGGATAGTTTACAAATGATTTTTGCAAGTTTTCATTTAAATCTATAATTTGTAAATATTGTACATTTGTGATTAAGATTTAATTATGTTGATAGTTGAATGTTAAATTTCATAGATTTATTATAGTATTAGATAGTAAATTGTATATATTAATAGTTCAGATTTGTTTATTAGTTTGTTTTAATTATTGTTTACATTTAGATTAGCTCCTTAGCATAGTTTTATTTTGTTTTCCTAGGACTTAGATCGGCTAACGGAGCCGCTAAACCCGTCAGGGTGGGTCATCCCAAACGTCTTGGGTTATTTAGACAACCCCGGACCGGATCCACTCTTCCAGTTGGCGAGCGTTCATTTTCACCCATCAACATCGTGTAAAGAGAATAATTTTACCAATTTAGTGATATTGGAAGGGGGAAAAAATCCAGATATCAAAATTACTGTAAGAAATATCTTCAAATCTCTTCCTACTATAACTTATTGTAGAAAACCTAAAAATATATGAATTTTATCTCTTGGAGTAATAGTGTCATCAAAAAGTATATCCATGAGCAAAGAAATCGGGCCCATCCTTGGGGTTGAATTGTTCCAAATTTATTTGCAAGATTAAATCCCTAGTGAACATATATTCAATGGCCAAATCCTTCACAAGTTGATGATGAAATACTACAAACATAGAAAACACTAACCTATTGATGAAAATTGTGTCATTTGACTAGAAAAACATAATTGACTTGGAGAATCGTAGCAAGGCAAATAAGTGTAAGGAAGTGGTAATTCAACCATTCAAAGAGAAGACATATGTGCATAGAAACTGCAAGAACACTACCAGATATTCACTTGTTTCTCCATAGAAATACATTAGTAGTTGTATACCTGTATTGATAAAGTTTAAAGAAGCTTTAAAGGAAACCTTTATCTATTCATATAAAAAGAACAAAATGTGAAGCCCTTATAGAGAAACATGTTATTTTGTGACATTTTGTAACAAACCAAAACTCCTTCTAAAAGATGTCAAAAGAAAGGGTAAAAATGAATTCGCACATACATTGGCCTCCATCGAGTAGATGTTGTACCAGTTTTCGATGTTTTAATACGAAAAAACCATCCAAATATGAGTACAAGGGAATATTTAATGCATTGAGAGTGAAGGAATTTCAATGAGTGAGAGAATGAAAAAAAATGGGCCTATGGGCACAATGACAAACCTGAAATTATTGAATGAAACATCTAAGTTTTTCCAAGAAATCTCTGGTAATTCCTGCAGAAGGCTCCCAAGAGATTATTTTTAGACATATAAGATAGAAACTAAAGCATATGTCAATTGCTTCCAACACCTAAAATAGGTACAACATTTCCAATTAATTCTAACACCTAGCATATGTAGCACACTAGCAACCTAGTGGACGATGTCATGAAGTACAATATAGTAAGCATGATTTTGCAATTTTTTTATCTCCTCTCGACTTCAAGAAAAACAAACTAAACAAGTCAGACCTAATTGCAAGAGAACTAGCAAGTATATGATCAATGAGCATTGCTAAAAAAACCATAGTATGCTACTTGGGATAAAGTGAATGGTTAATTGGCACATTATAGTCTTAAATGGTCATTGCACTATGCAAGAAATAATTCCATGAAACCTAAGTTGTCACATAATCTATGTGTTAGATTGTGACATGGGAAGATTGTGACATGGGTAGTGGAATGGGTAAGCAGTGCCTATACAATTAAAATTATAAATTTATTTTTCATTAAACTTGTTTTCCTTTGAAAGTTCTTGCACGCTACTATCACAGGTTGCTATCAATTAAATTTAATTGAAGTATGTAGTTTTTTTTCTCCATGGAAACATTTTCTTATATATTCATATAAAGTTTTCATTTGAGGAACAAAATATACATAAATATACACTAGACTTCCTAAAACTCGCACCATCATAGTGAAGATTTAACTAAAGCATACATGTGAGAGTGTCTATCACCATAAAAAACAGTCCTAGCAGACCTCCAATGAGTCCATGAGAAACAAGACTCCCTACTGACAAAGAGGTAGCTAGCCTTTCTTATAATCGGACAGTATAACTAAATAAAAAAACCGACTACTATTCCAATCAAATTTGAAGCATCAGAGGAGATTTAGGAATATAAAAGGACCCATATGCCCATCTTCCATCTGGTAGTAAATAATTTTTCCTTCTTGGTGCTTTAGATCTCTTTTGGAAATCTCATCTGGCTTCTAATTATATTCTCTAAAAATATGTGAGAATTTGAGAGTCCTAAAATCTTTGAGGTGGTCCTTTATCTAGTCTTTCCAGTACTCCGAGTTTAAGACCTGAAGGACACAATTTTGATTTAACCAGTTAATGAGAATTCTTGAGTCCCTGAATACTTGGAGGTATAGGAGATGCAACCGAGATGACAAAGTTAATAATGCCCAAGCTCCCAATAATTCAGCTCTTGTGTTCGTACCCGGACCACAATTTAACATGCATCTAAATTATGTATGTATATTTAACCTGATGACTCCTCCCACTCCACTTGTTTTACCATAATATTGAGAAGCCCCGTCAAACCACCCTGTCGAGATTCCCTCCTTTAGTATTGGTGATGTTTGATGGGGTTTGGTTGGGAGAGTTTGTACCTGAGTGTACCCTAGGAACCTGAAAATCCTATGTAGGACCGAGAAAGTGGAAGACCAACCTTTTTAAAATATAACCTTGTTGCGTTCCAACCACAAAATCCATCAAATGATGGATGGCAGCATTGAGTGAGATGGATATCTTCTTGACCATTCTTTAAAGCTAGTTTGAAGAGAATAACCTATCCAAATAGTGGTTAATTTATAGGCTTTAAGAATCTAATTCCACACTTGTTGAGTGAAACTACAATGCATAATTAAGTGTATCACCGTCCCAAACTCCTACAAACACAGGCCACACACACTCGGTCCAGACCATCCTCTTCTCTGTAGATTATCCCAGGTGAGAATCTTTCCTTCCATCATTAACCAGGTAAATAGTTTTATTTTTTGGCGTGAGATCCCAATCTCACAAAGCTCGATGCCACCAACATGTGTTGCAGGTCCAAAGTTTAGAGGCTAAGGCCTCATAAGAATTTTTGGTTGTGCAGAAACCTAAATTATCACCCTTGGTCCATATTAAGATGTTCGAGCGATCAGTCAAATGTATACTTGAAGTATGTAGTTATTAATATGGATGGAACGTTTTTTATTTATTGGAAATTGTTGGGACTCATAAATGTTGTATTTCCATCCACCTTTCCCTTTATCAGTCTTCACATTTCATCGCCCCATTAACCTTTCATGATACCATTTTCATAATTAAATATGGGTTTAACCTTATTATTTTCCAAATCATTAATTTTAGTATTAAAAGGGAATT
>JZKD02S1862688.1:35454-54439 GCA_000966675.3 Picea glauca | reverse complement strand
ACTCCTATTTATACTAAAAAGAAGCATCTAGAGGAAGATCCTTCTAGAAGCGGAAGTTTCTATTAGGTCTTCTTACATCCGCCTTATTCTATTTTATTGAAAGGCCTTATTAATAGTGGCATTTATTACATCCGAATATATTGTTCTACCTATGTGCGGATTAGGACCCTAACATATTTCCACTGAATTTTGACTTCCTGTAAAATGATGTAAGGGTGAATTGTTCTTTTACAGACTTCTCTTGCAGACTTCTCTTGCATGAATGTGTCTCTTTTTCATAGTATATGTTCTTCTCTATTATTATTGTTATGACTTGATGAATATATGTGCATGAATGGGTTATCTCAATATAATTTCTCTTTGCATGTATTTATTTTTCCCGTCTTGTTCCGATATTCCGATATTAGAGGATGTGATACATATAAAAAAAAAATTGACTCCGTTTATTTTACCCATATTTACAGGGAGCGGAACCAGTTGGCGGACAGACTTTCCAAAGAAGCCATGCAACTAGCGTTTGAACAATGGTACATTGAAGAACAGGTAGTACTGGGAACCTGCGGCTTATATCAAAGGCATTTCACAAAATTCAAGATAATTGATCTCTTTAACACTTTTTGATAGGAAAAAACGTTTTGTGTAATATTGGGTTGTATGTAAGCTTCATGATATTTTATTGATCACCGGTGGGATACACAAAATTTTGGGGCATGTAGGTCGCAGATAAGGAGAGTGAGGTAAGGTGACGTGAGGGAGTAAGGGAAAAAATGACTAAGGAAAGAAAAGCAGACAAGCGGGTGTGAGGGAGAGTGGAGAGGTACGGAGGGTGGGAGTTCGTCCGTCCGATGGAGGAGGCAAGGGAAAACATAAAAAATAAATCTAAGTGTGGAGTAGGAGAAGTAATGGGAGAGGAGAGTGAAGAAATAAGGAGGTGAGGAAGAGGGGTGGGAAAAATGGGAAAAAATTTAAGTGTTGGAAGAGTGTAAGAGAAGAACAAGAGGAGTGTTTTTTTGTTGATTAGACGAAAACTTAGATATCTTGAGCATACAAACTCGGATTTTGATTATGTGAAATGCATGACGAAGCTGAGAGTAAGGACTATGCAACAAACTTATAATAGTTCAAAAATTTTCTTCTTCTGGTGTCAATTTTTTTTAATTATTCCAGGAGCGAGAAAATAGAGATGACTGATTTTTGATCAACTAGTCTCTATGTTGTGCACTACAAAATTAGTACAACAACTTTCAAAAGGTGGGAGATGCAACTTGTTGACAAGTCTAAGAATACTCTATATAACAAAATAGAAAAAGATTATAAAAAAATCCCACCATGTATATGCTCCTGAAGTGCATGCTTACTAAAACCCTACTAGGGAGTTAATAAAAAATTGTATAATCCAACATTTTGACAAATATCTATCATAAAAATGGAGAGAAATTTAATATAGTCATTGTAGCAAATATTCAAATTTACTCCAAGGAAAAAGCTACTAGTCCTCACATTTAAGGCATTGGATTTTCTTAATTACCTTTTTCAACTAATTCAAATAACTTCAAAAGAAAATATAACATAGTTCATATTTCAATTCCCTTTCATCACACCAACTCATGTTTAATGACGTTGTATACAAACCCCTATTTCACTTATAGCAATCTTAAGATAGTAGACATATTTCATATAATATACAACAAATGTGTGTCCCTCAATCCCATGTTCCAAAATTGGAGATTTAAAAAGGAGAGCACAATGTCCTAAAAACACATGACCATGACCATTCATCTAAATTCATTGTTAGATTTGGATGGGCATAAACCAGATTGTGAAGCAAGAAACTTCAAACAGAGTTCAAGTAAAGCCTTTCAGTCCCTAGTCCTACCTGACCTAACTAGGAGAGGTTATCACTTACATAAGTTGTGCTAAGGGTTTATGTCATTAATTTACAAGAAACATAAAAAACTACATCTAAAAAATACAATAAAAAATATTTGAAAAGCAACCCACATACATATAATGGATCATTATATGCCCAAATGCATTCTAGTTTCCTCTTCCAAGAGTGTAAGAAGTACTCAACTAGCATAAGAAACCACAAACAAGTAAAATGTATCCAAGAGAGTATTATAAACCCAAATGCATTCTAGTTTCCTCTTCCAAGAGTGTAAGAAGCACTCAACTAGCATAAGAAACCACAAACAATTAAAATGTATCCAAGATAGTCTTAATGTGATTCTTCCCCTCATATCTTATTAGAAAATGGGGAAATTTAAAAATTTGTTTAGTCCACATGCAAAAAGCTAAAAGCAAAAAAATTATCCTTTTTTAAATATATATAGTATTTCCTTGTATTGCTCAATTGTGTACTAAAAAGCCCAAAAACAATTTTGCAAATAACTTCAAATTAGGTACATCAATAATGCAAATTCATTTCACTAACCAAGCCGTGAGAACCAACTCATTTCACTAACCAAGGCGTGGGAACCAACAGGATTGTTGTCTCTTAAAAAATCGATTTGATTAGATCTCTTCAAAAAAAAAATTTACTATCAAGAAAACATAATCTTTTCAGTGGTTACTAGTAGCATTTATAACTTACATATCATGTCATCAATTTTACAGGCATAGCTCTAATTCATAATATCTGGCTTCAGAAGTATGATGCAAAACAAATACTTCAATAGTAGCTAAACTATATACTATCAAAAAGACATAATTTTTACAATGGTTATCATGCATAGTTCTAATTCATAATATCTGGCTTCAGACCTAATGGTTATTAGTAGCATTTATAACTTACTTATATGCATAGTTCTAATTCATAATATCTGGCTTCAGACCTATGATGCAAAACAAATGCTTCAAACCTATGATGCAAAACAAATACTTCAATAGTAGCTAAACTATTTACTATCAAGAAGATATAATTTACATGCATAGTTCTAATATATAGTATCTGGCTTCAGACCTGAGGCAAAACAAATACTTCAAAAGTAGCTAAACTAGACACAAATTAAGTCTTGTACAAGCTTCTTATGGAATCCCTTTCAGTGATATTTATGGAGGTCTTAAAATAATGCAGCAAGAAACTAAGTGATTATGATTAACCAAGTAATCACAATGTCAAACTGATTTTTGTCACTATTTAAAAATACAATCTAAAATAAGAAAATGGCATTCTATTGTACAATTGGTAGTAACTGAAACATATCTCTAGAATGTCTAGATACACCGGAAAATTCATTAACGAGGTGGGCAAAAATCAGATCATGTTTTCCCAAAATAATGGGGTTAAGTGTTCCCCCAAAACAATGAGCACATAACAATATGACGTGGCCTTACCAAAACAAATGTTGACATTTGCATGTGTTTTCACAGTTCTGAGTTACCCTTTCTAGTGTTTATACCTTGACCCCATTTTGGTCTTCCTTGTTTGGGATTCTATTTTTGGTGTTGCTTGTTTGGAACATATGTGTTCGAGATCCTATATCTCCTTCTAAGTGTCCAATTCAAAAACACCTAGTTCCCAAACCCCAATACTTGTAAATTCTCTAACATTGCAGTTTAGTTCACTTAGAACTTGAGGCCTCTCTTTATAATGCTCTTCCCCAAACTTCAATTTCTCAAGAGTCAAACCTCTCTACTTAGCCACATTTTCACTGAAGGCCATGCCTCCACAATGATAATTTACAAAGTGGATAGAAATACTTTACAGCCACAATGATAAATTACAAAAAGTGGATAGGAATACTTTAGACTAATGTCCTCACTCAAACTCTCTAAACTGCCAACAACCTCACCATCCAATAATGTACATCCTAAAACATTATGTACGTTATGTTTGTCTATCTGCACTTCACCTAATTGTGACTTTCATCAAACAAAAATAAATAATTTCAATATTTTTTCACTTCAAACAATAATAACTAACTCCATTTTGCAGAAATCATAGTTTCTATCAATATCGAAATATCTAATAAGGATGAAAACCAAAACCACCTTCTGATCAGATGATTTGTCAAATAACAAATCATCAACTAACAAAGCGTCCAGTCCACCCTAACTCGCTGTAGGAAACATACGTAACCACCTTTATCAGGCCTCACATTTAAGACATACTTAATCACCTTTATCGACTAATTCAAATAACTTCAAAGAAAAATATATCATAATCCGAAAAGGAAAATTTGACAAAACGTTTAGTTCACATGCAAAAAGAACAGCAGTGAAGATTTTCCATTTTTATTATTATATGATATTTTCTTGTATTGCTCAATATTGTCTTCTAAAACCCATAAAGTAGCCTCACAAATAACTTCAAATTAGGTGCTAAATATGATCTAAACGTATTTTCACTAACCTGGAGTGGGGTACCAACAGGAATGTTATCTCGATAAAAATGAACTTCGTTAGATTTCTCTTTTAGGAAAAAGAAACAACATATTTGCAATCAGGAAGACACAATCTGGGGTGCCAACAAGAATGGTATTTCGATAAAAAAAAAAAAACGGACTTCGTTAGATTTCTCTTTAGGAAAAAGAAACATATTTGCAATCAGGAAGACATCATCTTTAGAGAGTTATTATTAGCGTGGGGTACCAACAGGAATGTTGTTATTGCAATCAGGAAAACATAACCTTTAGAGATTGTTGGCATTTATATATTATAGGCCATGTCATCAATTTTTACCTGCATGTTCYGATGCATGATATCTGAGTTTCAGATCTATGATGCAAAGCAAATATTTCAGAGGTAGTTAAACTAGACACCAATGAAGTCCAATTGTACAAGTTTCTTAGRGAATCCCTTCGAGTTATATTTCTGGAGATGTCTTGAAATAATACASCAAGGAAAATCAGTCATTATGATTAGCCAATTAATGAAAATGTCAAACTGATTTTTGTCACTGCTTAAAAACACAACCTAAATCAAGAGAATGGCATTCTATTGTACATTTGGGAGTAACTGAAACACATCCCTAAAATGTCCAGATACACCAGAAAATTCATTTAACTGAGGCCCAGCTAAATGACTTGTACTAGAAGAAAAGCTTCAAATCCATAAATTTACTAACATTATTGCTCCCCTTATCATCAACGTGGTGGGCAATACTCGTGCCTATTAGGTGGTGACATGGTTGGCATTTGAATCCCTGTAAGGGAATAATGAGCATATGCACCACCCAAATCAGCAAGCTGCATGGACTGCAAACAGTAGAAAAAATCTCTTTAGGTATTTCCCGATGCAAGTCAGTAACATTTTAAAGACGACCAGAAACTAGTAGGAAAAATTCAATAAATACCAAAACTAAACTTACAATACAGCATTTCCTACCTGCTGCATGTATTCCTGACAGCCATAACTAACACCACCTTTTGGGTTTGTAACCCTGCTAAAAAGAAGCAAAATCTTAGATGTAAGAATAAAATTGTAGCTTCGCTGTAGTGGTGAGCAAAACGTACTGAGCAAGTGAATAATTCCTGAATATTAAAAAGGTGTATCACGTTGATGCTCGGATGATTTCACAGTTTCAAACTAAAGACACTTGCATTTAATAGTATCACATGCAAACTAAATGTGTACTCCACAATAGATTCACTGTTCCGACCAAAACTGTTGACCTCGATTGCCTCCACCCACATTTGGACCTCGGCCCCCAACAGGTCCACCATAAGGACCTCCTTGAGAATAGCCTGCACCTCTACCCCCAAACTGTCCACCTCTTGGTCCTTGATTTCCCATCCCATGTGGGGCATACCCTCCTCCTTGCTGTTGAGGAGGGCCCCCATATCCTCGATTTGCATTATATCCTCCCCCTTGAGCTGCATGGAGTGGGCGTATATTCTGAGGATGCCTATTCTGTCCACCAGCTCCCCTAGGTCCCCCCCCATAATGACTAGGTCCAACTGGAAACTGAGGTGGTGGATTATGCATAGGTGGATTTGGACCTGGCCTTAGTGGAAGATGAGCTTGTCCGGCAGTTTGTATAGGAGGTAGTCTAACATGCTGTTGTTGTGGATGCTGCTGTGAAATTTTCTGTCTCTTAGTCATTTCATCATGTTGTCTCTGTTGCTGTCGTTTCCTCTTTGTTTGAAAATCATGTGATGGTTCATACCTTGGCAAGCTGCAACATCAGAAAGAAGACATACATCAGCGAAGCAATATTGCTTTATACATTATGGGACGAAATATATAGCCCTCAAAAGCCAGAATTAAACCTAAATCGAAAAAGGTTATTTAATTCTAACAGAATGACAGTAACTGCATATATAATAAAAGAAAATCAACCTGCTTGGTGCACAAGGAACAGGATCTGTCCAGAAATATTCAGCATCAAGTGCATCCTTTGCACATATTCTCTGTGAATTATAACACCAATCAGAAGCTTCCAGCACCAGACAATCATTTTTGAGCGGGCAAAAAAGGAGAAAAAACATATGACTGAGTTCCATGGAAGCAGCTTTCATAAACCAGGAAAAACACAAAATAGAATAATCACTCCAGCAAATATTTCTTCATGCTTGATTTACAACTTCTAAATTGCAGTAAATGGAAAAACATATGCAATGACATTCAATAGAAACAGTTAAGAAGGGCTTTACCCATGATCTAGGAAAAGAATGAGTAGCTAAACATATGGGACAATATACCTGACTAGGATCCAAAGTGAGCATTTTTTCCACAAGATCCAAAGCATGTCTGTCAAAACTGTCACCACATGAAAATAAGTTAAAAATAATTAAAAATAATAAAAACAATTTGAAGTATTGTATAGCTTAAATGTACCCAACAAGAAAACAAAATGCACAGCACACGATTACAGATGCTCATGCACCAACAGAGCAGTATCGTAGCCTAAAAGCACCCCAAAAAATAAAGTGTACATTATGCAATCCCAAATTCTCATGCACTAAGATATGTTTTAGCTACATGAACTTGGTTTATCAAGTTGTAAAATTTAAATTAATGGTCCGCTTAGAAAGCTATCAAAAGGTGTTGGATAGCATACATGCCATATATGTTCAAGTCTAGACCTAATCTCAGATATACCCCATAAACCAAAATGAAAGTTAGGAGAGCACAAGTTTAGTGCATAAATTATCTCATTATAGGCATGACATTCTTCATCAGACAGATCACATTTAGAAGTACCTTTGAATTAGACACTTAAACCCTCCATGAGAGCCATATGTAATACAAAACACAAAGGTGGCAGGCACAACTCATATGGGGCATTTCTCTAAAAGACATGAATCAAGATTTTCCAGCTTGGAGCCACATGAATCAAAACCTTTCAGCTTGGGCCCTAACATATAGAAACAAACATGTTACTGAGGTGCTTTTGTACAAATGTTGTTCTGTGCACTCTAATGAATTTATTATTTTCATTTTTTTTCTCAACTACTGATTAATGTACCTACAAAACATTTAACACATTTGGTTTGCGTAGACAATTATGATTTGTTTGGATAACATTCTTTTAAGCCCCCCCCTTGGCATGCAATCCTTGTTTGCATGAAGTTACTCTGTCAATAGCATAGATCCATCCTGACAGACTTAACCCCAGATCTATGGATTAAAAAAACAGGCATAAACCTCTTGCTTCTATGAAGTTACTCTATCAATAGCATAGATCCATCCTAAGTTACTAACAGACTTAAATCCAAATCTATGGATTAAAAAGACAGGTGTAAACCTCTTGCTGTTTAAAAGATCCAGGATTAAGATGGATCTATGCCCTTTTTACATGATGGTAATTTAGCAATTTTTACAAATGGTTGGCCTTTTCTTTTTTAATTAGACATCAGACCTCAAGTTTATTAGTGTTATCCACATCCACCCATGGACTTACCACATATCTTACACTCAAGCTATGGAGTACACCTCACTTCTCTCAGTGCAATAAATCTTAGTCCCCAAAAGCAAGTTCCAAATATATTTGTAGAGAGTTTGATGGCTTATACCATCTAAACAAAATTATATTTTACAGGATAATTTTGCAGTGGGCCCTCTAAATTTTTTGATTCTTTCTATTTGTTTACAGAGCTGTAATATTGTCTTTCTGCTTGGAACCAACCATACCACAATGTATGAACAACCAAGCAATTTTATATGCATGTGATTTGTCACATGTAGTGGAGTAAATTATCTCCATTGCTGAACTATGCTTTTCAGTGTTTTTAAATAGATATTGCATAGAAGCTAGAATTAAGGCAAACACTAATCAAGAGAAGCTTCAGCACTTAAAACATAAGAGAAAAACTCAGCTCGCATCAGAACTCTAGAAAAGGTTCAAAGGATACAAAGCCCAACAAACTATACATAAACAAGAGATTTCCATCAACGCCAGAGTTGAAAGTTCTTACTTTTTAAAAGACTCCCTAACGCGCCTCTTCATTAGCCTTTGTGGCTTGAAATTACTGTACCATGGAAGCTTAGAAACGCCCGGCCAGTTGGATTCATCCGGAGATCCACAAAGCTCAAATATTTTGGTGAGTTGCTCTGGCTACAAACATCACAAAAAGAGATTAATTAAAGAGATGCATAAAAGCAAAGTAAGCTCCAAATATAACAAATACAATATAGTGACTCGAGGGGTAGCATTTTTTTAATCTTAACCTCATTCTTCCCTGGTAAAATTGGTTTTCCATATAAAAGCTCTGCAAATATACATCCCACCGACCACATGTCGACAGCAGGACCATACTTTGTTGAGCCTAACAGCAACTCTGGGGGCCTGCACACAGCATTAGAACATAAAATCAACACTCTCATAATGTTCTATCCAGAGTTTACATTGCAAACAGGGAAGCAACCATAATGTAGATAAAATTGACTGGAATAACAGCATAGGCAAGATTTCACTTACCTATACCACAATGTTATTACTCTATTGGTCAGGTTTCCATTTTGGTCACTGCAGAATGATCTTGCCAGGCCAAAATCCGCAAGCTTTAGAATCCCATTATTATCAATCAGCAGATTAGATCCTGTTTAAAACATAACATGCCATGTTCAAAGGTTTGTTTCAATAAGCATATCTCATAATGAAAGAAAGACAAGAAAAAAAGATTGATGAAATCAGCAATTTACCTTTGATGTCCCGATGCAAAACTTGGTTGATATGACAATAGTGCAGCCCGATTAACAATTGCTTCATATAACACTGATGTACAGAAGAATTGGTTACATCCAAGGTCTCTATTTCTAGACTTCAAATTTCATTAGGAGGAAATGTATCATTACTATGAAAGATGAAAAGAAGTCCATTAATATTTGCATCAATCTCATACCTTAATCTGGGGAACACTGAAGCGCATTCCTGGTCTCTCGGCTAAACCAGTCAGATCATGATCCATATATTCAAAGACCATGTAAATGCTTCCATTGTACTTGTTACCATCTGTGATGCATACAAAGATGAGAGAGACTAAAGAATAACTTTCTACAACAAGAACACAGATAGCTGGCCCAAATTAAAACAACAAAGTAGAGAACTCATATATGATATACCTGATTTCCCTTGTTCATCTTTCTCGGGACCTGTATGGCAACAAAAGCAAATTCTTTCTAAACAATGAATTCGCCAAAAATAAGCCACAAAGGAAACGCAAAATGAAGATAAAAATTCACAAACTCCTATAATTACTCGAAAAAACAAAAGAATATAACCTGGAGAGGTCACTATCTCCTTTAACTTGATAACATTTTCATGCTGCAACTTCTTCAGAAGCTTGATTTCCCGAATTGCGGTTATAGGGAACTGTGTTAATATTAACATTAAAGATACCAATTAATCTAAAATGAAAACATTACACAGAACCCACGAGAAAAATCTGCTTCAAAGGATAACATATCAGAACACAACAGTGACACGACCACATACATCCAAAAATTTAATCAAAGACCAAACATAGACATTTTTTAACCCTATAACCAAGTAACGCACACGCACATATATCGAAAAATATTAGAGATAACCCGAAATGCATACCCCTTCTCTTTCGTTGTCCATACGAATTTTCTTCAGGGCAACAATTTCTCCCGTCTCGATCTCCTTGGCCATGTAAACTTGCCTGAAAATAAATAAAACCCATCAATCAATCCCCAGTTTTTCGTCTGCCCATCACTAAAAATCATGTCATCATGATTACTGTCGATTCCAACGATTTGAAAGAAATTTTTTCTAGCATAGATAAGAAGGTTTGAACCATGAAATGAAAAAAACCTAATTACAGGGGGTTACAATATCGATGAATCGAAAAAACCCTAATTAGGGTACTTAGAAGGCATACCCATATGTGCCTTCTCCAATCTGTTCAAGCTTTTCAAAGCAACTGACGCTGCGAGAACCCCATGAGGGCGCCTCCTGAAGATTCAGCTGACCAGGATTTGCCACTGCCATCCTCGTTCGCTTTCTTCCAAATCGGACTCTGACTCAACTGCTAAACGAAAAAAATCAAGCTAGGCGATGGTCCGTTCGCACATTCACGGTCGATTCAACGGCTGGGTTGTATTCGACGCAATCTATACATGAGCTCCAGCGTTCCAATATATATGCAGAAGTACAGAATCTTCTTTGTTCTTCGGGATCAATCGACTCCAGACCATTAAGGATTGCAGAAGAGGGATGTCAATGACGTAAAGAATGGTATTTATGTCAGAGAGGCAATTACAATACAAGAGGGGGTTAGGGTTATTCGACTTTATCTTCGAGGAGAAAATTCGCTCAAAAATTATATATAATTTTTTTTACATCTCATATGGCAAAAATTGACTAGACATGTCCCACTATACAAAGCAAAGCAAAGTGTCCGATCAATCCATTGCATCCCTACCGACCTACAAATGACACTAATAACATTACATGGTAGTTATGACCAAACAGGTTATAAATAATTCAACCTACAAATGACATTTATAAATAATTCAACCTACAAATGACATTGATAACATTACATGGTAGTTATGATCAAACAGGTTATAAATAATGACTATAACTTTTTAACATTTACCTAATCATATTAAGAAATTATTGTAACATTATATGATTGTCACGTTTAAATGATTAATTTTTGGAATTCTTCAACTGTCTGGGAGTTTCATTATCTGCCTCAATTATCACGGCGTTTCATTTCTCATTCTCTACCTCATTTTGTCTTTCGGCGTTCACCAGCCGCTAACTCGCGACTGTGCTAGTCATAACAATGTCAAGGCCCATACTTGAAAAACCAAAACCCCACAATGCCGAGAATGTTCAAGTTTTAGAAAATGTTCAAATGGTGGCCAGGCCCCTCATTTTCTCCATTCGAGGTGAAAAAGGAAAGTCTACCTTTTGGATAGGAAAGTGTTGGTTTTGATAGATTATCCACCTCTTTATTGGATTCCCTGAAAATATGTTGAAATTTAATACCTTGGAAGGTTGTCATCAGGTCTCGAATCTTGATCTTCCACCCTTCGATATTGATCGCTTGAAGTTTCACATTTTAATTGAGCCAATCAATGATCATTTTGGAATCCCCCATAACCTGAAGGTGTTGAATTTCCAGACGTCTCACAATTGTAAGAGTGATTCAGGCTCCCATTAATTTTACTTTAATGTTAATCTCTACACCTCAATTGATGTACCATCTATAATCCGATGTCTCTAAACACTTAAGAATACCTCCTGCAGATGTCTCTAAACACTTAAGAATACCTCCTGCCCTGCACCTAGAACCCCTACATCCGGTGCCCCATCGAAAAAAGCCACTCTATATCCTTAAGTTTGTAAAAAGGTTTTAATCTCAATGCCTAGGGTTATTCGACTTATGTTAATGGGTATAAAAGCATGTTAAATAAATAAAGTATAATAGGGTGGGTATGAAAGCATGCTATAGAAAGTATAATAGGGGTTAGGGTTGTGGGACTTGTTTTAATAGGTATAAATGCATGTTATAGGTATGGTTAAACTTAAGTTATCTCAATATTATAATATAAAATTGTTTTATGGATTAAAATATATATATATATATATATATATATATATATATATATAAATTAATTAATTAATTTTGAAATTTGAGTGGATAGGTTTTAACAATTAGTTATAATAGATATAATTTTTTTTAATTGTGGATTAAGAAAAAAGATTGAAAATATAAAAAAATAAATTAATTTTGGAATTTGAATGGGTAGGTTTTAACAATTAGTTATAATACATATAATTTTTTTTATTGTGAATTAATAAAAAAAAATTGATATAACTATAAAAAAGTAAATTTGAAATCTCAGTGTATAGATTTTTATGGTTAGTCATAATCACCATTTACTCAAGCGAGGATGGCATAAAGATGCTCATGATTGGCTAAACTATTGGGGAATCATGGAAGACACCATTTTGCATAATAAAGATACTATTAAAAAAATAGTCAAATCAAAATTTAAAGAGAAAATGTGGTGTGATAAAGAGTTTGAGGAAAAAACAAAATTAAGGTATTATAAGGATGTAATCAACCATAATCTAGAAGATCAAAATTATTTATCTATTTTGTCAAGTGTAACAAATTCTCACGAGCTCCATAGTGAAACTGGGCATTGGTCAATTCATAAAACGCCATGGGATGAAAGAGTGTGTCACCTTTATGACACTCAGAAGGTTGAAGATGAAAAGCACTTTCTCTTAGATTCTCCAGTCTATACCCATATTAGATCTCATTTTCAAAATGTGTGTCACACTACCAACCTTCCTAACCTCTTAACTCAACAAAAGTATGGTGATCTTGGAAAACTTCTCTTAATGTTTTTCAAGCACAGAAACAAAATTCTAAAGAATCGCAAGTAATCACTTACCCTTTTAAAGTTTGATAGATCAATTCTATCTTAGTAGACTTTAATCATCATCATTAACACCATATAGAATTTTTACTATTATTGTGGATTAATATAAAAATCGTTAAAAAAAAAAATTGAAATTCCAATATATAATTTTTCACAGTTAATCACTATATTTTAAAAAAAAATCATTTAAAATATAATTTTTCTTAATCACTATATTTTTAAAAAATTCATTTAAAATTAATTTTGGATCAAAATTATTAAAACTAATTTTGGATTAAAAATTAAATGGGCACTAATTTCAAAAACCAACTTTATTAAGTTTAAGGGTTTTTATGAACATGGACCCAAAAGTTTTATTGAAAACTACTTTATATTTTTATTTATAAAATTGTATATATTATCTTTATTAAAGTGGCATATTGACATATTTTTGTTGGAATTTTGATATACATTAATATTGATATTTTAAATTATGTGTGTTCAATATTATTAATAATAATAATTTAACTTTCTCTAGATGGGGTGTCATCCTGTCCACTTGTCAACGTGGTTGATGTGAAAGAGTTGACTTTCAGCTTAAGATTTTGTATGGCTTTGTTTGCTCTGCATGTTGACACACATGTCCATTCACTTATCATTTAACTCACTATGACTCTATGGGGGCATGTACTTTCACAGTCTCAAGAGGCCAGAAACATTGATGAAGGGGAGTGTTGGGAGGCTTGTCTTGACAACCAGTTCAGCCCTCAAAAAATGGATGACGCAAGGTATGTACCCTTGGAGCAATTGTTGGATTACTAAGAGGGGGGGTGAATGAGTAATAGAGCAATTCAATCCTTTTTAACCATAAAATGCAAGTGTTATATCAATGTAGCATTATCATCTAATAGTTGCAGAGTAAATAAACAATGAACAAATGAGCAATCATACACATACATAGTACACCAGTGTTTTTACGTGGAAACCCAAAGCAGGAGAAAACCACGGAATTTTTTTTCTTATATGTCTTTAATAATTACATTCATTGGAAGCACCAACTTCCTTTGTTTTCCAGCTGCAACTTGAAGGAGGCTCCAACCCCTAGTTTCTCATACTACAACCTGAGGGAACCTCCAACTCCCCAATTCTATGGCTACAACCAGAAGGAAGCTACAACCCCCTATGTTCTTCGGCTACAATAGGAAGGTGGCTACAACCACCTGTCTTTGCCCTGTCCAGCTGCCCTGAAATATAAGTAAAATGATGGAACCACTGTCACACTATCACTATGAGATATACTGATGTAAACATGTACCAATCAACCTGCATCAAACAACATGTACCAATAACATGTGCCAACATGTGCCATACATCAACATGTACTTCAACTTGTACCATAAACAAATGCATCAACCATGCACCAAACCTATACAAATAACATGTCACAATAACTTGTCCAAACAACCTATAACAACAATATGTCTCATCAATCTTATCAACCAAATGAGATCTACTCACTAAGATCAATCACCAAGACAACTCTCAACCATATGTACAATATCACCAAGATGTGCATCAACCAAGCATAACACAACAACTAATAATCATCACCAAGATCAATATGTGCTTCTAATTATATACCAAGACAAGTATGCTACATCATCCATAAACCATGTGTCAATAATACTACTAACAAGTGCCTCCAACCATGTACCAAGTATGTATCAATCATGCATCAACTATTAATCAACTATGACTCATCAAGATGTACCAACATCATCAACTATACACCTCGTGTATGTGCCAACTCATCAACTACGTGTCTCAACCATGTACCCAACATGTACCTCAACCAAAAGATCTCATCAATTTCATCATCCAAATATGATTTGTAATTCTGTAACAGACTTGGTGTATATGACCACATATCTGCAAACCTTCCTTAACTTTAACAACAAGAGACTAACATTTTCATTAAACTTTACTTTAGTCTCACGTGACTAATTTTGGATTAGTCAACAACCCTAACTTGAAATAATCATAACTATGTACCTGCAATGAATAAAGATCTGAAAATAGTACACAATGTTCTTCAGTGTCTTTTATGCAATTCATCCAGGTTTCACTGCTTGGAACCTCTCAGAAAAGGAGTTACAGCAAAAATGACATACCTTGTTGAATTCTGGCTTATTCTAGAGAGCGAGTTTGTAGAGCGTGCCCCGCACAGAATATTTGTTGTATGGATCTGAAAATGGTACACAAAATACTACATACTGTACTCTAACCAATACATTTGGTCTTATTGAATTTGGATCTGTTATGAAGAAGTTATGACGTTTTTACCTGAAACACTTGTTTTAGACTAATTTCGGGACTAGCCACAAACTTTATTTTCCACAGAGTGTAACTCCAAAAATACAATGACCCACAAGCTGAAATTTTTATCACAACTACTTGAATATGTTTCATCAACGGCCTCCAGATTTCATGTTCTAAATCATTCTAGAAAGAAAAAAATTGTGAAAATGGTGAGGTGACCTGTAAATAACATGCCTTAGAAAGCATCATCAAAAAAAATTGTCCTCCCTTGAATTTTGGTCTTCTTTACTTCACCTTCCCTCTAAAATTCGTCTTAGATATCCTTTGGTTACCTTGGTCACTTATAGATATTCAATATGCTCAAATGTAATTAAAATGAGAGATCCTTGCCTCTTATTTATACTTTTATGTACCTTCCTCGAGGGGTTACCTTCTAACCATCTTAAACCACTTTCCTTATTTTAGGGCTAACTCACTTCTAACCACTTGTCCACTTACTAATTTCTCCATTAACTTTATTATTTAAATAATTTCTTTTGTATCCACTTTGACTTATAGTACACTCATCACTTCACTTTATTATTTAAATAATTTCTTCTTTGCAACCACTTTGACTACTTTGACCTTTTGGGGCTTCTAGATGACTCATGAGGGTTCTCCAACTTCACATGGCCATAAATCTCTAACCGTGAGGAGTTATGTGATGCTCCACATACCACCCGAAATGGCATGACATGTACTATTCATATAGAATAGTCTTATTTAAATAATTTATTCTTTGCAATCACTTTGACTACTTTGACCTTTTGGGGCTTCTAGATGACTCGTGAGGGTTCTCCAACTTCACATGGCCATAACTCTCTAACCGTTAGGAGTTATGTGACGTTCCACATACCACCAGAAATGGCATGACATGTATTATCCATCTAGAATAGTCTTACCTTCAAAGATATTAAAACTCATACAATTATACATCAAACAAACTTGGGTCCATTACCCAAACCTTTGTTCTACCAGAGTTCGTTATCGGACTTTCTTCAAGGGTTGACATCAATGACAACCAACCCAAATAATCAACAACAATGTGATATCATAACATATAATGGTGAAGTTAGATCATTAGTTGAGGGTGACATATTGCACGAGACGATGGATGTGCTCACAATCCTGCATTATGCTAACATTCATGGCCCAAATGAAGTATGAAAGCCATGTATGAATGATAAAGGATAGCATTCCAAACCTTGGGAGGATAAATAGTCGTAGTTGTGTTATGGACGTTGCTCAACGCTGGTATGTTTGGCATTATTTTGGTTTCTCAGATAGTCCACTTGGTTCTTTAATTTCTTTGGCCTATCTCGTTATGGCGTCCTGAGGTTGTAGGCCTTGCTCCTCCTTTGTAGGGTCATCACATGTTGCCAAGGCAGTGATGGAAGCTACATAATTTTATGAGGACTCTGTGCCTAATGAGGATAAGGCCTCAATGCCAACTTTGGAAGCTAAGGTTCATCTAGTGCGAGAATTCAAGGATGACGTGGAGGTAGAGCATAAGGTGGGAGGATTGATTCTTGATCTTGGTTGCACCAGGACTAGGAATTCAAAATTCTATCGCACTTTGGAATTGTATTGGCATACCAAAACTATGGTAGCCCTAGGTATGCTGCCAAAGGATGAGGACTTCAGTCAACTCAAGCGTCGGATGGAATTACTGGAAGCTCAGAATGTTTATTTGTTGGAGGTGGTGACATGGATCGCTCGTCATCATGGAGGTGTCTTCCATCCTCTTGTTGGGGGTAATCCTGGAGTTGAATCTTCAGTTGCAGTCGTAGGTAGAGAGGGCTTGGGCTCATCTCCTTCCCAGTTTCCTCATGTCTAGTGTTAGGGGGGTTTTCATTCCTGGTTCATCTTTTTTATATCTAGTTTTCTATGTTTTAAGGAGTGATAGTAGTAATTGTAGACTATGTGGGATTCATGACTTCTAGATTACAAGACTTATAGTGCGATCTCTAGCATGGTTTCCCCTTTGGGGCAAGTATATTTTTTGTGTTTTTCATCTCAAGAGACTGTCATGGTCTCTGGTATTGAAAAAGTTCAGACTCGCCTGTTAATTATGTTTATGTTAATATAGAAGATACTTACAAATAATAATAATAATAATTTAACTTTAAGGTCACGGCCAAGCCAGATACCAAATTGGTGTATGAGACCCCCTTGTTTGTGGGACAAGGGACCCCCTCTGCACAACATTGCGAAAGTCTACAAAGATGTACATACCCTACCCCTTTGAATTTGAACCTATGACATCTAAGGAGAAAACACATTACAATATAAAATTGATAAATATTACTCATATATATATATATATATATATATATATATATATATATATATAATTTTTATATAAATAAATTTATCAATCTCAAAATTATTTCACTGCTATTATTAAGATTTTTTATGTTTATCAATTGTGCATGTAATCAGTTAAATACTTCTTTTGTTGATTTATATATTTTGTAAAAAAACACCTTTGGTCGATTTATGCATTTTGTGAAAAAAAATGTAAAAATAAGACAATTCAATAGTATTTGTTCAATGAAAGATGAGTATATAAGGAACTTCATCATGGGTGAGTCATAAACATTGTACAAAATATTTGTTTATCTGCTTCTGTTCTAACCTCATGAAATTTTTATCCGAAACTTTACAAATGTGTATGGTTTCATTTAAAAAGTTTTGAAAAAATGTTTGTCTCATTCATACCGCTCTTCCCCTTCATATATAAAAGTAAATTTAAAACAAAAACTGAAGCAGTCTAATGTTATGCTTCTCTCCCATAAGTTTAATTTTATGATAGAAATTTTAATGGGGGCCATAATGGCCTTTCGTCATTTATGAATATTTGAAACAAAAGTTGGAGCAACTTCATTGTTGTGTTTGTAAAATATTATTAGAATTATTTTAAGGGTAGGTTGAGAAGATTTATTTTATTAGAAGATTAACTACGTCTCAGTATTTTTCATCGGACTTCCAAACTCAAACCCACACACAAATGTATTTTTTATTTTAGTTTTTTTTTTTGAACTTTAGGTTAAAATATGTGTTTAGCACATATAAACATTGATTTGATGTATAAACCATTTTCATCAATTAATCAATGTCTTTGTTCATTGTCTTTCAAATATATAAAGTGAGTTGAATTGGGTTTGAATTGGGTTTAGACATGTAGGTGGATGGGCAAAGCCACCCTCCTTTGGTCTTTTGGAGTTCTGGGAGGTTTCAAGTTCAAGTCCAAGTGCTTGTAGATGGTCTCAAATGTGTTAGCTAGGGGTTTTTCAACAAGGTCATCGAATCCCAATGCAATAAGAGGACCCTATATTCGTTGAAAGCTATTGCTCCCCAAGTGATTTTTGATGAGTCATTAAAAGCTACCTAATGGACTTAGACCAAAGCAATTGTGAAAGTTGAACCTTTGATTGGAAAAAAAAAAGTAAATTGAATTGATCTCTCTTTAAGTTCATGCTAAATTATTTTCTATCATCACTTGCACATGATTATGCATTCCCATATCAACAATATTATAAGTAGATATTAATAAAGACATTGAATTAAGAGGAATCTGATGTATTTTAAAGAATAATAATTTGAAGATTAAAATAAATTTTAAGTATACTATAAAATGTTAAAAGTTTAATTGAGTTTAGCTAGGATGGTTAAGAGTAGTTGTTACTCTCCTCACCTAGATTCAAATCTCACTTTTGATATGTTTGTCTGTCATGAGTCAATTGATATCAATAGGTACTAGCAATCTCATTCTTTCGTAAGTGCTTGAGGGTGGAACAAAATGTTTCATACATTATTTTTAGCCTCGCGGGGG
>JZKD02S1862688.1:16145-30307 GCA_000966675.3 Picea glauca | reverse complement strand
TTGGTATATATAGGAGACTAGGAGGTATAATTACAACTAATGGACTAAAGCCGAAATAAATAAAATAACATTACTAATGTAATATGCCCCAATTAAGGGGTAATGAGCCACTATTTAGGGCTTAACACTTAGGATATGTTTGTCTCTCATGAGTCAATTGGTATCGATAGGTACTAGCAATCTCATTCTTTTGTAAGTGCTTGAGGGTGGAACAAAATGTTCCAAACATTATTTTTAGCTCCACGGGGGGTTGGAAAGGTATTAACAATCTCACTCTTGCTTAAGTACTTGAGGGTGGGATAAAATGTTCCAAACATTAATTTTAGCCCCAAGGGTTAGCTCAATTGGTTTGTGTCACTATCGTCGAGACATTGGTAGTAATCCAACATGATGTGCAAGTATCTAGTTTGATTTCCATAGGGTCGGGTGCATTAAGTCTATGTTAGCCACTTTACACTAGGTACCATCTTTGGAATTAGGGGAAGTGCCCAAGAGTTTCCCAAGGAATTATTTATAAAGGAAAAAATTTAAAGTTTGATAAATCGGAATTGATTTCAATGAATAGTAATCACTTCATCATCAATTAACAATATATTTATATCAATTATTCTCTTTAAAAAAATATGTGCAGGATTATGATTATGCATACCAATCGAATCTTTAAAATTTTAAGGAACATCTAATGATTATTAAAGTACAACATATTAGATAATGGAAGTAAGAGATCACTTATGCATGGCTATGATAAACACATGCACCATGTTCCTTGAAAACAAATAATATGATCAAAGGTGGTGATGATGGTGATGATTGTTAGCGTCTATTGGGACCAACTTTGGTTTGTCGAACCTTAAGAAAAAATGGTAAGGAGTTAATTGGTTTGCTTTAAAATTGAGATATAATGTGGGAAAATGTAGCACATGGTTTTCATCCTTCACCTTCTTAATATCACAACGATGACAAATTATTTCATCCCATGGAATTTTAGGAATTGTCCAATGTCTATTTCACTATGGAGATTGTGAGAGTTCATTCTTATTCTAGCAATGTTGATTTTCTTCTTTATGTTAGTTATTACATAAAGATACTTTGATCTTCTAAATTAGTGTTAATGACCTCTTTATAGTATCTTAATTTTTTCTTATCCTTTAATTCTTTATTGCACCACAATTTCTCCTTATTTAGATGCAATGGTATTTTTAATGGTATCAATATTCTATGAAATGACCTCCTTCTATATTCCCCAATGATACAACCAAGACTTGGCATCTTTATCCCAACCCCTCTTAAGTCGCATGTGGCTTTTATTGGAGTTTGAAACAATCCTAGGAAGCCTCTTGTCTTCATGTTGGTTGTCTTGAGCTTATACATTAGGTACCTAGTCATGGCCATACTCTTAATGGATGAGAGACTAGCTTATATGAGGAGGATATGATAGGGTGTATTGATCTTGATTTTACGATCATAAATTCTAAAATTCTTATGGATTTGTTTGATCTCTCTCCAGGATTCTCTAGATATGTTGCAAACCCCAAACTTCACATCCATATAAGATTATAAAAGTGACGAGAGTTTCAAGGTGGAGTTTATTTTTTTCCAAAAACTAGAAGTCCATTAATTTACAATTGTTTTCGAGAACAAAATAGGCTTTCCACCCTCCATTAATTATTTTCTCAATGCTATAGTTCTAATTAAGCTTGTCACATGAAGGTCAACTCTAATATATTTGTATGAAGTGACTTCCTATAAGTTGTTATTGTCATACAAAAAATTAGTATAAGCAATCTTTTTAGATATGGATAGTAAAAAATAGAAAACACCTTGAATTTATCACGTTTTTTCTTAATTAGCCATAATTTGTATAAACAAATTATATAAAGAGGCTTTGTTCATTATATAAAAAGAGGCTTAAGTCAATGTATGAATAGAAGAAGAGGTTTGATCGTCACAATTCTAAAAACATGCCAAAAGTATAATTTGGCCCTCTAGAGAATTTATGAGTATAATACATAGTCATTTCATTTTATCTAGATGATCCATTAGGATCACACCTCCCCAATGACATGATTTTGGTCACCAAACACAACTAAGGAAAGATAAGGGAACCGTTCTGGAAATTTGCTTCTCTCATGTGGGTACAATATTTCATAATCTGTGTTGTCCTTTACAAGTTTCTCAAACCTCCTTATGAAATATCATATCCTCCTCCAAATCCTTCAACACATTTGGTGCAAAATATTCAATCGTAGGTAGAAGTTCTTCTTCTTCTTCTTCTTTTACCAACAAGGATGGTTCAAACAAGTGCATGTTGATCGTTGACTACATCCACATGTATGGAGGTAGATTCAATTTAAATGCATTATCACCAACTTGCTCATTGATTTTGAATGGTTCCCTCTTGTATATGTTGTTTACTAAGATAGAGCCAAATTTATCCCCCCCAAAAAAAATTGTGACATGGAGAGTTTGCGTTGCCTCCTGCATCGTGAACTTATGTCAATGTCATGCTGCCTGAGTCTGATCGTCTTTCATGCTCTTGTCCAAGGGAATTTTTACCTAGCATGAGTCAACCTTTCTTCATTTTGTCTCTTGACCTCATGTCCGACCATCCCAAAAGTCCAATCAAGTCCTTGTTCGAAATCAATGAAGTTCTCTTCTTGATCACTGAGATCCTCTTGTCTATTCCTAACGAGCCATCGAAGACCTCTGGGTAGTGAAGTCGTACACTCACATTACACTCCTACTTGAGTGTTGAATATATTGAAGTTGTTGCTTGATCTACGAAGGCCTCATCTCCAACCATCAGGCGTCATTTACTTCTTGAATATGGATACTATACATGTATATGTTTGATTTCGAGATGTAGATCCATTGTGTATTGCTCGTGGATACACTTTATATAGTTATATGACATTGTTATGCAGTGTATTTGATTGAAAACTGTGATTTATTTCATCCCGAGCATGGCACCTCTCGAACTCTGGTCCCGGGCTCACTTGCTTTGTACATTGGTGAAGATTTTGTAATGTAATTGTCCATATCCCTGTGACCATCAAAGTACAAGGATGTGATGGCACATTAGCTGCCGAAATCGATGGGAATGATCCAATGGTGATCTAGTAATTATTGTAAGATTATGATTTGATAATATTTGACTAACCCTAAATCTATCAAACCCAATATCTCTGCCACCATTTTCAGATCTGATTTTACCCACATATTCTGCAATAATTCCACTCACCTAAAACCAGTCATGTGGCCTAATATCTCTTCATTGTCAAAGTATGCTATTCTAATCATGATTTGAAAGCTCTCATTGCCTTATACATTCCTAAAAATCAGGCCTTTGTTTCCCTCATAACTCACCCTTGTTTTTGCTGAGCCCTAACTCGCCTCCATCGACGCTGATCTGGTTCCTCAAGCCCAATTTTGTTTTGCGGGTACAAAATAGCTCAATGACATAGCCTATTTGGAATAACACCCTGAGGTGTGTCAAATGCCCAAAGATGTTGGATGTTACAGGGGTTGTGAAGCACCAAGCAAAAAATAATATCATTGGTGGGCTTTCTTTGACTGCTAGGCATTTAGTTCATGGTGAAGTGTTAAGAATATATCAAGAAATGTATATTGGGAAGAGAATACTCATAGTTGGGTGAATTTATTCCTATAAGATGATTGAGTTGGGCATGCAGAAGTTATACCACAATGTCTAATATGAAACTACCTTGCATCAGCTGCAGAAAACCATGTGTTTTAGATGCTCTATTTCCTTCTGTGCTTGGAGGAACATGTGCCATATTTGGTACATTTGGTTGTGGTAAAACTATCATTACTCTTGCAAAGAAAGACATATCTCATCATATCTGCCATAGAAAAGAAAACATGATCAAAAGGTGTTGGATCAAATCAGGTGCTATTTGGTTTTGAAACAAATACATACTAAAGAGATACAACACTAATTTATGCAACTTATTTGAAGCAACCCTGAACTTAAATGAACAACCTTGAAGATCAAGAAGCTAAGAGGAAACATATTTTTGCAATTTTGAAAGTTATTTTCAAAATAGAGCTTTCAGTGGCTTAGGAAGGCTTTCACAGCTGCCCTTAGCCACTGAAAGCAGAGCTTTCAGTGGCTTAGGCAGGCTTTCACAGCTTCCCTTAGCCACCGAAAGCAGAGCTTTCAGTGGCTTACATGATAGAAATTTTGGCTCCTTAGCCACTGAAAGGACAAAAAATTGTAGATTGCTCTTCTTTTTGCTCAGATAGATTATTTTTGTTTCCAGATCATGTGGGGATGGTTTTTAATGAAATACATAAATTAAAGGGATATAGAACATCATCCCTTTTCAGCTTTTGAGGTAGATGATGAGGCAAGAAGACTAAGTGGTCTTTCTATTTTTTGGTAAAAATGCAGAGATTTTAGTCAAAAAGTCAAAATTTGACTTGGAAAAAGTGTATTCAAGAGAAGATAATGAATACTACTTAAAGATATTATCAAGTCTTATCTATGGGTATAGGTGGCACTTCATTTCATCATTGGAAACATTCTAGGAATCAAATCCTAAAATGTAGGAATATGACTAGATTTGGAAATCTTGATTTTCTTGTTTTAGTCACCTTATTGGGAGACAGATCCTGATCATATGGAACAATATTTTTAGAAAATGAAGGAGTTATTTCATAAGAACGATCTGATATTCAATAACCTCTCTCAGTTTCCCAATATATATCTGGATTTGGAGGATATATGTGAATCTTGGAGCAACATATTTCCAGAAATTAAAAAACTTTGTTTTCCCTGTTTTAGTCACTGACTTTGAGGACAGATTCTGTTGAGATGGAAGAGTATTTTTAGAAAATGAAGGAGGTATTTCATAAGAACGTGATGATATTCAATAACCTCTCTTAGTTTACAAATATCCATTTTTATTTGGAGGATATATGTGAATCTTGGAGCAACATATTTCGATAAATTTCTATATTTTCCAGCCACCTCACAATTTCGAATTTGAGATAGGAAAAGAGGTTACCAGATCCATCTTTTGAAGATATTGAAACTAATTTGTAAATATTATTTAAGATCATATATGCAAGAGGCAAATGGGTTCGACTTTGGAGACTTTTTCACACTTTGTACTCAAGCTTCTCATTTGCAGATCAGTTTATACAAGCTTCTTTTGCAATTATCTGTTCAGACTTACATTTTCCTATTATTCTATATTTGCACATGGATGTTTAATTCATGTCTATTCTATTTGTCTAAATCCTGATGGCTGTCATCCTATCATTTCTTTGATGAGTTTAATTTAAAATATCATTTGTTCATTGTGACTGGCCATTCATGTATCTTTATGTGTGAGTCTGCTGGCATAGTAAGAATTCTCCATACATTCACTTATTTACAAACCCTCTGAACATTGATAGTTAAAGGCCTTGTCATATGGTTATGTTTATGCATGTCTTGAGAGAGCAGGTCTAATTTAGTTATCTAACTTGATCCAATTAAGAGAATCTTATACACCATTGAGATATTAGTTATGTTACCAGGCTTCTTTGAGCTACAACCTAGAATAACTCTTGGAGTGATAACATCGCCTATAGCCCGTCACCCAACCAAATAACCATCCTTTTGTCATATAAAAGGGGGTGTTGGGGTCTCATTCCCAACCTAAGCATAAGAACAATGAAAATCTGCCCATTTCACATCCCCTCCTTGCCCCAAGCATTTGTAGCCTTATTGTGAGAATTGCATCAGAATTCCCCATTTTTCCCTTTTTCCTCCATCATAAGCCCATTGCATTTCCAAGAAGAAGGTTGAGAGGAGAAAGATATGCGGAGGTGCACTTGGATCTTGGTGAAGAGGAGCCCGGACCAGGTTCATGGAGCATTCACCGACCTTGTTGTAAGTAATCATTGTGATATCAATAAAAGAAATACTTTTCCCGTCCCGAAATATGATGTGTCAAATGTTTGCATTTGATTTATGTTTTATTCTAAGATTTAACCCATGATTTATGTATGAAATGCATGTTTTTAGTTTCCTTTTTATCTGTTTGTGAATGCAGGCCAACCTTGGGAAGAGGTTTGCAGTCAGTGGAGCTATCAAGCACAAGAGGATCGACACTGAACACAGAGTAAAATGTACAGTTACTTGATCCTTTTCACTTTTTCTTTCATGTATGAGTCTAGGATACATTTGGGGTAGTTAGAAAAGTATGAGACTTTTATACGGTTGTGATCTGCCTACATTGTAAACCCTGGTGTAGCCATAGGGGGGTTTTTCCCACTAGCACACAATGATGATGAAGATGACAAATAAATACCCTTGCCAAAATCCCCATAAAAAGGGGTTCAAAAGAATCATCCTGAAAGTTAGATTATTGGAGATAAAAATGCATGAGTGGAAACACAAAGGAAATTCACATTTGACTCAAAACAAGCAATGTTATCCCTGGTAGAACCTAAGTCATTTAAAGAAGCCAACAAAATTAAAGATTGGATAAAATAAATGGATGAATAACTAGACCAAATAGAGAAGAACTCGACTTGGGAACTAGTTCCAAGACCCAAGGACAAGAATGTGGTAGGAACCAAGTGGATCTTCAAGAATAAACTGAATAAAAATGGGGAGTTTATAAAGAACAAAGCCATATTAGTTTGCAAAGGATATTCCCAAGCGGAAGGTATTGATTTTGAAGAGAATTTTTCTCCAGTAGCAAGATTTGAGGCCATCAAAATGTTCCTGGCATTTGCATGCTTCATAAATTTCAAAATCTATCAGATGGATGTCAAGTCAACATTCCTTAATGGAACACTAGAAGAATAAGTCTATGTTGAGCAACCAGAAGGATTCATGTTAACAAAAAATCTGGACTATGTGTGCAAGCTAAAAAAGGCCCTGTATGGTCTTAAACAAGCCCCTAGAGCATGGTTCTCAAGGCTTGATCAGTACCTGCAAAAACAAGGATATAAGAGAGGGACTACAGACAACAACTTATACATCAAAATTGAAAATCAAAACATGATTATTGTGGTGGTATATGCAGATGACATCATATTTGGAAGTAATCTTACTATACTAAGTAGAAAGTTTGCAACCAAAATGCAAGAAGAATTTGAAATGTCTATGCTGGGAGATCTGTCTTTCTTCTTATTTTTACAAGTAACTCAAACATAAAAAGGAGTATTCATTTCCCAAGCCAAATATATCAAGGAAATGATAAATAAATTCCAAATGGAAGACAACAAACCTATGAGTACTCCCATGGTCACTGGATGTAAACTAAGCCTAGAAGATGACTCACCAAAAGTGGACCAAACAATGTACAAATCAATGGTTGCAAGTCTTCTCTATTCAACAACAATAAGACCTGACATCAAGCAGGATGTAGGACTTTTTTGGAGATTTCAATACACACCTAAAGAAACTCACCTAAAATCAATAAAGAGAATATTCATATATCTTAAAGGCACCTTAGAATTTGGATTATGGTATCCAAAAGATAAAGACTTCAATCTAACTACATACACTGATGCATATTGGGATGATAGTATAGATGATAGGAAAAGCACCCGTGGAGGAGCATTGTCTTTAGGAAAATGTTTGGTAGCATGGCTAAGTAAGAAACAAACATCCACATCACTATCCATAATAGAGGCATAATACATTATTGCTTCATACTGCTGCACACAAGTTCTTTGGATGAAGCAAACATTAGAAGATTTATAAATAAGATATGATGATCCCATTACTATTAATTGTGATAACACTAGTGCCATAAGTATCTCTAAAAATCTAGTAATGCATTCTAAAACCAAACACATCCCAATAAAATACCATTTCTTAAGAGATCGGGTTACTCAAAGAATGGTTAAAACAGTGTATGTGGACACCAACGAACAAATTTCAGACATATTCACAAAACCTTTTCCCAGAAGTACCTTTGAAAATCTTCGACAAAAATTGGGAGTAATTCACATACCTCATTAAACCACAAAAGTCGCATCAGAAGAAAAGGGTCACATGGCTAGGGGGAGCATCGTCACAGGGGGAGCAAAGAAATATCTCCTCTGTCATTGCTGTCAAAAAGGGAGGAAATTGATAAGCAACAAAAAAAAAAAAATTCAAAGAAAAGGTTGCCATCAATGCCAAAGGGGGAGAATGTTGGACACAATGGTACGATATTGTCATCGATGTCAACAAGGTGCAGAAGAATCCAGTATAAACCCAAAGCTCATAAGGAATAACGTTAATCAAAGCTCATAAGAGATGACACATTTGAAATAACAAAGGAGACATAGTTCTGTGAGTAAATAAATCCTTTTGTAAAGGATCAAGTTACATGAACTGTTCATTCTTAGTTCGAGACAATCCAGGATCATTAGATCGAGGTAAAGTCAGAGGTTGGGAAGGACTAAATCTGAACTGTCAGATTTGAAGCATCAACATTATGGATCGTTGGATCAAGTAGCGGATGAATAAATTCGCCACTTCTCCACTTCAATGATTACTAGAGACAAGAAAGAATCCATGAAAGTTTGAAGTCACGAAATAATTCCAACCGTTGATCAAGAAGGAGCTTCAAATGGTTTCCCAACCATTAAATATAGATTTGATCTAGAATTAAGTGCTAACCGTCAATCTGGAATGGAAATGTTGAACTGTCAAAACACACTAAAGGTAATAAGCTGGTCAACTTTGGCGAAAAGGATTCTGAAACATGTAAGTTTACCAAAAGGTTGGGGCCTCGAAGTTGCGAACTCTCGTCGATCATCGGATCAGAGGAAGAGCAGGGAAATATTGTCAACCGTTGATCTGGAGTGAATATTGAAACGATTAGATCACGCTAAAAGGAATAAGGTGGTCAACTCCGACGATAAGAATCTCAGATAAACCAAGAAATCCTGAACTCCCGAGCCCCAGAGTTAACAGAAGTTGTTGTTCAAGAGAAAAAAATATCTACGGTGATATAGCTATTTGGCACTTCCACACTAATCGAAGGATGGTATACAAGTTCCAAAACTCCTGAAGCCACGAAGTGTAAAGCCATGATCAAGGAGGGATGCATGTGGAAGAAGACAAATATGAAACGTGGTCCAATCGACTAGTGACAAGTGTCAAGGTATAGTTGGCACATTAGGTATACGAAAGTCACAAATCAAGGTGACACGTGGCAACCACTTATCCAGTGCCACATCAACAATGATGTTAGGAAGCCACGTCACTCCGGGACTACATCCTCTGGGGATATCCAACTTCTCCTACTAGCTAAAATATCTAAAGCACCGAAGGCCGAAGTCACGAATTAACGTTTGGCCGTTGATCTAAGATCCTATAGAATATTTATTGACCATTTGATCAGGTACATTGGAAGGATAGAGTAAGTGTGAATCACGAAGTAACACTAACCATTGATATAGTTCGAGAGCTTTCTTGACCATTGATCAAGCATAGTGGAAGGATAGCGTAAGCAAAGGTGTTAACTAACAACAAGAAGTCACCGTCATTCTATGACTTATTCGGTAGGTAAACCTATGGAGGGATTTCTCTACTCCAAAGTCCTGGAGCCATGAATAGCCAAAGTCCCAGAGTGAACGAGAACCATTCATCTCAATTCCTAATTAAGTCTTGATCGTTGATTTGGATAAGCCTTTGGATAATCCATGATTGTCCTTTAATGAAAGATTAAATATTGACCGTTTGATCTACTAGTGAATACAATATACGCACTTTGATGAAATGTACTCCAAGAGGATTGAATGACTGTGTTGTCACCTAATGTTGTAAGGGAGGTGTTTCCCTAACAAATTCTCCCCCTTTGGAGAAAAAATGACAAAAGTGGGTTGAAAACCCACTTGTCCTAAGTTTTATGAGCGGGCATATTTGATTTCAAGGATGCGTGGATCTGGGCGGCTATGATTTGCACACCCAGATCTACGGATGAGGTTTAGTTCTGGACCCCCCTTGCCATTCTTCCTTTAATGGGGGGGGTGTCCGATATGGTGGCGCGCAAGTCTAAATGACTGGGATTAAAATGCCTAGATCTGTGGCTGAGGTCCAATTCCGAACCCCCCTTGCCTTTCTGCCTTTAATGAAGGGGGGAAGGTCTGATATGGGCGACTCTGTGTGGGTCCCCCTCAATCACTTACTGCCTTCGTCCCCTTGTGACAAGTGTCTCACTCTGCCTACCCTATCCCCTTGTCCCATCTCCCACTTCCCTTATACCCTTCACTACCGCACACATGTCCTCCACTATCCCAGGTGTCATGCCCCCATTCCCTTCGTCCTTATTATTTCCAGACACCTATGCACCTGAGATCCATGTCACTTCCAACTATATCTTATCCATACTCTTGTGGAACTCATCGTCTGATGTCGTAGCCCCGATTCTTCTCCACCTGGTGCTTCCACCTTAGCACCCCTCATCTCACCTCCACATTGTTGGTGCCATCGCTTTCCCCACCAGATCCTCATCCACATTCGCATGCCAGACCCCCTCATATAAATCCAACGAAGCAGAAGTAGCCAAGGAAAGGCCGCCACGTTGTCCAAGAAGCAGAGTTGATCGGGCCTTACCTAATCCCGAGAAAGCAGTTATTAAGGTGGTTGACAGTGGTTGAACGCCGTCTCCTTCCATAAATAGAAGGTTGGGAAGGGACAAGTGCATAGGAATACTATCAATCCATCTTGACAAAGATCGTGTCTGATAGACAACTGCATGGGCAGTCTATCAGACGTCTTCATGCGCATCCCGACAGGGAAACTTACCAACGCAAAGCCATGAATGAAAAAAAGATCGCGTCTTCAGCAATTGAGCCAACTCCAAGTATTTAGAGGCATTTTTTCCATTTTTGTTAGTGTCGATGGTTGAGCTAGGCTCCTGATTGTAAATTTTTGATGAAGCATTGGTTTCCTGGTTATGCATTTGTATTTGAGACTTCTTGTTTAATGAAATTCAAGTTCTTTCCATCTCTGTAAACACTGTATTAAGACACTAGGAATTGGAGGATCCAGTCGAGGGTCATGATGTCGTAGGATGATGTATTTCAGATCACTGCAACATTTCCACCAGTTTTAGTCAGTTACCTATGTTAACTTTCCCCCTCACACTGAATAGATTGGAATTGGATGATCCAGTCAATATGTTACAACACTATTGTGATGCTCAGAATTGGAGGAGCTAGTTGAGCCATCACTCTGTTGTTGTAGCTTTGTCAGTTCGACATATTTCAATGTCTTGTTTTTCTTCCTTGAGCTGCTGGAAGGCTGGATGCCCATAACAGTCTCATTCACCTTCTCACCAAGTCTTCCATCTGCTCACCTTAAGATTCAACTTACTAACGGAAGTTAGATCAAGACCTCACCTTCTCATGCATGCCTAGCCTAGTTTTTTGAGTTAAAACAATATTCTCTTGGGTCTGCATCCATTCGTCCACCTTAATCCAATTATCGTGATATATAAAATTGATGGGTATCATGCTTACTCCTGTCGCAATCCAGGAGTGACTTATGGTGCTAACTTTTCTAGCGTCGTTTCCTGGGACGAAGTTGAAAATTTTCCCTGGGATTGAATGACATTGAGCCTCTGATTCTGAAGGTGCATCAAGCATCAGATCCCTCCAAGATTTCTACTGTGCACCTGGTGACTCCATTGTGGCAGCTTTATTGATGCGAACCCACTTGCGACTCCACTGTTTCAATCGTGGCTTCTAGAGGCAGACATACAAGCTCCACTCCACAACTGCCTTTAGAGACACCTGAAGCCGACTTAGAGAAGATCATCAGAAAGGGAAAGGCCTTTAGAGGAGGTACTTCTACTTCTAAACTAGGTATTTCTGATGATTTTCATTGTTCTATAGGAACTCCAACCCCTGCATCTCATTCTATTTGATTGCCTTCTATTGGAGTTTCCCGAAGTCTGAAGTTTGGGAGTGTTCCTGTTGAGTTTTCTCCTTTTGGTCTTGGATTGGAGGGAGAAAGACTTGTCACTCCCCTTTCTCCTGAGGTTGTACCCTAGTCCAGACCCAACACCTCAAAAGATTTTCCTACCCTGGGTTTTACCACCCCTCCTCCTATTACTGTTGCTACTTAAGAAAGGGAAACTTCTATCTCTTTAATCCCCGAAGCTCGTTCTCCAAATTCCATGTGGTTTCCATTTCCTCATGTAAGCTCAGTTCTAGTTTCTCCTAGTCGAACCCATTCTCCTCTACCTCTTATCCATATAGCAGGTGATAATCCTCTGTAAACAGAATGGATGCCATAGTGGCTGCCAGGTATGCCCCCTTAATCCTACCTCATCCCATAAATCCTCTCCCTGCTGGAGATTACTAGAAGTATATGCCTAAATTCACTGGAGAGGGGGACATAACTGCTGAAGAGCACCTCGCTGCCTTCTACAGTTATGCAGACAACCTAAACATTGAAAATGAAGATGTCTAGGTCAGAGTCTTCATCTAGAGCCTTGATGTTGAGGTTAGGAAATGGTTTAGAGGACTGACCCCTGGATCTATTGATGGGATTGAAGCTCTGGATAATGCCTTCTTGAGACAGTGGGGAGATAAAAAAGATTTCATGTATTACATGATAGAGTTTGGGTCCTTGAAGAAAAAGGAAGGAGAGTCTGTCTCAAATTTCTCCAAGAGATTCAATAAAATGTACAATAAGATCCCCGTTGAGATCAAGCCCACATAAGCCTCTGCCAAAATCTCTTATGCTAATGCATTTCACCTTGACTTCTGTCTCCAGTTGAAAGAGAGAAGAGATATTTCCCTTGCTCAGATGCAAGATGCGGCCGTAGAAGTAGAATATAATGTGTTGGCAGTTGACAGACTCAAAAATAAGGCTGTTATAGATAGAAGAAAGGGAAGATCAGATGCCTCAACCTATGACCCCTCTGTGCCTCACCCTCAAGTGGATGAATTGACCAAGATGGTGAAATGTCTTTTTGAAGAGATGGAGAAGATGAAATTTGAAGGGAAGAAGACATACAAAAATCCTCAAACAGTGGACAATAGAGGCAACTTCAGGAAGCCTAACAACAACGTTCCTCAGATTATGCCAAGGGAACAAAGGAATAGAGATAGAGATGATCAGGGGATTCAAACCCCTCTTCAAAATAACCTGGTTGATGACAAGGAGAGGGAAGAAGAAGAGCTTGAATCGAAAGCCATGATGGTGGGAGACTGCTGGGTGAACAATCTCCTGCCATCCATCATTCTCGGGAACTTCAGGTTGCAAAGATACATGGGGAGGCACATGGATACCAGGAACATGATGGGGCTAGAAGGGAGGCCTCTTTGGTCTAGGCTGGACTATCCCTTTCCCTATCCAATTGAAAATCCATCTTGAAGGAGATGATTTAACTCTTGAGGATCGACATCGAAATGCATTGAGAATTTGGGCCTTCTAGGCCCTCTGTTCCAATTTCCTCTACCCCTATTGTTTCGGCCATGACTTCCTCTGCTAAAGAAGCTCATCCTGTATGCAACAATTATTAGCCACTAGCTCTAAACATACCATACATCCTCTTAATATGAAATAAAGTTTGGCTCAACAATTAACATCAGATCCATGTAATCCAATCCATAAAATTTATTTAATAATTGTCAAATGAGCAGGGGGTGAAATAGGGTTCATGGGATATCTGGGGGTATTGTATTGAGAGAAAAAGTGATATCATGACATGGAGTAAGAACATGATTACTGCTCAAAAATTCATTAAATAACTGATTGTGCAACAATACCAAAACATATCAGCCGCCATCTATCTCTGTGTCATTTTAATCAATGTCATACATAGTTTTAATTTAATTTTAGTGAACAGGGCATGAACAATGAATTTGGGATTGTGAGGGGATTTATAATGAGCGAAAAAGTGAGAAAATGAGAGGGAATTAGATGGATACTGTTCATAAAATAAATTAAATCAATCAACTATCATAACTTTGTTTCAAATTTAATCCATAAGCATCCACTTCAAAGACCAAAAACATTTAAATTTTCCTCAATTGCATATAGATTGCTTACTATCTTCAATAAAAAAAAATTAATTTCCCAAAAATCTTTAATTTATAACAGTATGTGTATTATGACTTATGCAAACATTTCCAATTCCACAGTAACAATATGACCATTCGAACCATAGTACTGCATGTGCTAACGC
>JZKD02S1862687.1:574855-584889 GCA_000966675.3 Picea glauca | reverse complement strand
AATAAAAATAGTATAGCTACTGTAGTACAAATATACACAGTATCTCAGAATACAGAAGTATAGCTCGACAAGAACTCGCTAGCAGATATTTGAAATTACTACTACTGAAGCAGAGGGAAGATATCTATTTGAAAAAAATTCAACTTCACGTTTACAGCAGCGTATTTCCCTTGCAAAGTCGAGAATGCATTGCCGACCTTGCCTTCAAAAGAGCCCGCGCGGCAATATCTTCACGCCGTCTGCTTACTGCAACAGCAGAGTACTGGAATCTCAGATCGGTCTTGAAGTCCTAGGCTATCCCTTACTGCTCACACAGCTAATCACTAGTCTTCAGCTCACACGGTTCTACTTGGAAGCTGCGGCTTCCTCTCTAACTCTCACAACAGCTAGCTCACCTTGCTCTGATACCACGATGTGGGCAGAGGCAAATAAAACACATAAATATACACAGCAAAAGGCGCGATTTTATTGAGCACACAGCGGAATGGTTACAATGCATGATTTTATAGACGGAGAAGAACCTTCTGGAGGCTCCCGAGACAGTTCTGGAGTGTCGGTGGAAGATTCAGGAACATTTACAAGAGGCGGTGGATGAACAGTGTTGGTGGTTGATCGGTGGTTGAGTAGAATGTTCTGAATTAAATGGTGGTAGAAATTACGTATTCCAACAATAATTTGGTTGGTAACACTAAAATAAATGCAGTTAAACATTATAATTTTTGTTTTTTTTTTCCATTTTTTTTTTTGGTTTGATTTTGTTTAAAATTTAGTGAGGAATGATTGAATTTGTAGATTTGATGGTTAAGTTTGTATAATCTAATAACCACAATTTAAACAATAGAAAATAACAGTTTAATCCAAATTTAGATTATCAAATTTCTAACCAAAACTACCCAAAAAAAAATAAGACGTTTAGCCAAAACCCTAAAATAAATTCAAAATAAAAGGAAACAAATAGCAATAACAACATTTTCATTTATTTATCAAGTTTGATAAGGACATTTAAACACTCCATTTCAAACACTATCGTGCAATTATGATTTTAATAGATTTTTGTCCAATTTAAATCTTTGTAGTAATGACCTCACGAAATCCCCGGACTATTCCTTGCTCCTTGACAGCAAGAGAAGATTTCCAATAAGAAACAGTGGCTATGTTTCGCGTTGGATTGATGTTACGTCGACTTTGGATGCCAAACAGGTCACTCTCTAGGTATACAGTTTGATAAAGGTGGAGAACAATCTGTCATATAGATAACTATTCATATTCATTACTTCATTCAATCCGTGCAGCCCGCAGAGAAAGTAATTGATATTTGCCGTGTATAAGAGTGGTTTTTATGGAGGTATTGGCATGCTTCCGGCTTATATAAGATTATTGCTTCAACATCCATTAATTCTGTTTTCTTTATAAAAAACATACATCAAAAGAATACCCGCTGTTGTGCAGAAGGAAAGCTTGATGGGGCTATACTCTCCCAGCTGTACCTTCTTTACCTTCATAACTCTATCACATAATACCTTTTTTTTTTTGGTTCAACAGGGTATGAATTATCAGTGGAATACTACGAAAATACAAAAGCTGGTGGGACAACCTTCACTGAACAATAATACGGAAAAACTTGTATGGGCAGCTTCAGTTTCAGTTATAAAATCGTACGTAGAGATATGACTTATTATTTTGATACAAAAGCAGTCGTGACAAGTTCAACTATATGCCATTGCTCTTCTCTGCTGTGCTGAGCTGAGCGAAGGTAAAGAGTACCGAAAAGTCATTATCTTGGGTGATAATTCTGATTTTATTTTGGTGTTTGTTGTGGGATAAGTTGAATACAAGTCAATTGGGTATAGTTTGGATGGTTGAGAAGAATGATTGTTATTTTAATCCAGCAATAGTAGCATGCATGGCTTGAAAAGGTCCTTCAAAGTGTTGACCACATAGCATAGCAATTGCATTTGGCACAACTATTTCAAACTACTTATGGATGCTTGTGGGCCTTGCAAACCTTGGAAGTGTTGACAAAACAACAACAATTGAATACATTTGGTGCAATTTCCATTCTCAGAATGACTACTAAAATCCTCCCTATACAGATTTAATTTTTATAATAACATAAATAAAGCTTATAATAAATATGATGTAAATAGCTTCTAACCATATATATTGAAATCCTTCCAAAAAAAAAACAAAAAAATAATAAAATTTTGGTGAATTACTTTTATTGCTAGTATTTTATTGTAGATAGTAATACCATGATTATATAATTTGGTTTATAGTGAAATAATATTTATGATTTGGTTCATTTTGTGAATGGATTCATAACTTTAATTTTTTTTTTTAATAAATAATTGATAATAGTAAATTTTGGATGCTAGTTATTTTTTTTTTTAAATAAATAATTGATAATAGTAAATTTTGGATGCTAGTTATCTAATGCAAAAAACTCTTTAGAGCAAGTTGAAGTATAAGGTTAAATAAAAAGAGAGCATGTGGAATAGGAAATTTTGGATGCTAGTTATCTAATGCAAAACTCTTTAGGGCAGGTTGAAGTATAAACGTTAAATAAAAAGAGAGCATGTGGGAAAGGCATCATAGTAACGAAGTTAAAAATGAATTATATTATTATTGTGTGGCAAGCCATAGAGTTGTCAGATTGTGTATATTTTATTTATGTTATAAATTAAGTTTTTAATAATAATGTAAATTTTTAATATGTAAGGTGTGTAATGTTTTAGTGTTTAGTTTAATAATGAATATGATAAATAATAAAAATAAATGTGGTTGATGAATAGTGTAACAGTTTTAATTAATTATTTGATTATCATGGTTGTTAAATTTAATTTAATTAATTATTAAAATAAATTTATTGAGTTTTTTATTTTAATATTATTAAATTGGTAGGTGAAGTAATTAATGAGAGGGGTAAGGTTGTTGATGAATTAATGAGGGATAAGGCACTTGGGGAATTGAATGAGAGAGGGATTAGAGGGAGGAAGATAAAGAAGAGGGGAGAGGTATTGGAGAGGGTCTTTGTTTTTTCTGGTTTTGGGGAGATGAAATTGGGGGAAGGAGGAAGAAATTCTGAAAGCAGGAGGAGATGAATTTTGGGCTCTGGAGCGAGGAAACTCCAAGAATTCTTGGAGCTAGGAAGCTTAAGAGAGTGTTTCTAGTTGGTTGGGAGGTTAATATTTAGTTTGAGAAGTTTGGGCAAAGCAAGGACAACTAGAAAAGGAACTAAATCAACTAATCTATAAGTAGATGTAATTATTTTGTGCATTTTATGTTGTTATTGATTATTATGCTGATATAAAAAAAATCATGAAAAAAAAACTTTTAACTAAATTGAATTTATTTCAATAAAAAATAAATATATTTTATTTATTTATTTTGATGCTTTATATAGAAAATCATACAAATAGAAAAAATAAATATAATTAAAATTGTAAATAATAAAGATAATTATAATAAAAATTTCCAAATATTAATAAATTTATAATTAAGATTGTAAATAATAAAAATAATTATAATAAAAAATTCCATATTAATAAATTTATATAATTATTAATTTAGAAAATACAATTTATATACATATTAACTTAAAACAGACACTTCAAATAAGACCTTGAACCTTATTACTAAACATTGATATAACCATATCACACTACAATCTTTTAGTTGAACCCCTTCTTTTCATTATAACTTGTCAAAGTAATACTTATTCATCATTACCAATGGTCTAGCATTGGGCCTATTATAATGAGGTCAATCAAATTTAAATCCGGTCTCAGCCTATGGGTGTGTTATTAGGGTCTTATCATCTTCATGTTTTTTTCCTTGGGCACCCAGTCATCTACACCTGGCCTTGAGTCACTCCCATCATCGAGTACAAGCCAGATTGAGTAACAGCCATCGAGATGTCTTTGATTTGAAGAAGAAAATGTTTTATAACATAATAAATTGGTTTTTTCTAATTGTTTTACCATTTTTTTTTTTTTATTAAAAATTTAGTAACATAAATTAATAAGAAATTACAATTTTCTGTTGTTTAAATTGTATTTTTGAATAGTGTTAAAAAATTATGAAACATTTAAATTATACAAAATTAGCCACTCAATTTTACCTATACAATAATTTTTGACTCAATTTCTAACAAATATCCCCAAAAAAATCCAAAAAAAACTAAAAAAACCTATTACAACAAATATTATTCAATCAAATTTACACTGTGTACGCACCTTGCCATCTAAATATGTACATACACCATCAACCTCTACACCTACTTTGAACAATATTTATCGTCTTCCTATCTGTGGACGTTCATGTTTTATTGGAGATTTCTTTATCCCTTTTCAAAAGATTTCCTGAAAAGTATTGAAGTGAGATTCATTTCTGATTTTCCCCCGCTATGAATATGATATAATGTAATCAAAGCCAGAACTAAAATAATTCTGTTGAATGAATGATATATTAATACATCGTACTTCCTCTTTGTCAAACTGTCTCGCTGGAGATTGATAAAGGATTGTTCTTTTGGCGATCAATATACAGCTTGATGTAAAATTTTTAAGACTGTAGCAGATGGTATATATATCATTAGCTATATCTCGATGTATATACCAAGATAATTTGATGGTATATATATTAGTAGTAGTTTTAAAGATTCTACAGCAAGTTACATATTGATTACCTTGCTTTTTTTTAGCATTCATACATATATATGTAGCAATCGTAATGGGTTGTTGGGTTTTTAAGACTGGCAGATGGTATATACATCATCAGATATATTTCGACGTATATATCAAGATAATCTGACGGTATATATATTAGTAGCAGTTTTAAAGACTAGACAGCAAGCTACATATTGATAGCCTTACCTTTTTTTAGCATTCATACATATACGTAGTAATCGTAATGGGTTGTTGGGTTTTTCACACTGTGGCAGATGGTATATACATCATCAGATATATCTCAATGTATATACCAAGATAATCTGACTGTATATATATTAGTAGCAGTTTTAAAAACTCTACAACAAGTTACATATTGATAGCCTTGCCTTTTTTAGCATTCATACATATACTAGCAATCTTAATGGGTTGTTAGGTTTTGGGTTGTTAGGTTTTTAAGACACTGACAGATGGTATATACATCATCAGATATATCTGGATGTATATACCAAGATAATCTGACGGTATATATATTAGTAGCAGTTTTAAAGACTCTACAGCAAGTTACATATTGATCACCTTACCTTTTTTAACATTCATACATAAACGTAGCAATCATAATAGGTTATTGGGTTTTTAAGGCTGTGACAGATGCTATATACATCATTAGTAGCAGTTTTAAAAACTCTACGGCAAGCTCCATATTGATCGCCTTGCCTATTTTTTTTTTATTTTTTTTCAGCATTCATACATATACCTAGCAATCGTAATGGATTGTTGGCATTCAAACAATCGTAATGGATTGTCGGCTGCCCAGTTTTTCCATGGACATCAATCCATGTATAGACATACATCAGCCCGCGCTTCTATTCAGGAAAAAATTCACCTTTACTGTCGAGAAGCGAGGAAGAATCCGGGGGACTGCGTGCAGTGATTTTACAAAGATTCTGAACAATCAAATCGCTGCCACGATTGAAAAGACGATACAAATAACACAGCGAAACTAGGTTTATTCAGATACAACTCCATGGATTAATTTTAACGGGTATGTATCCGTTTTTTTTTTCTTTGAACACGTCATTATTTATGATTATTTAATTTTGTAAACGGTCAAATTGATTTGGCAGTGAATTAAGAAGAAAGAGGCGTATTATGTGATTCAGAGAAACTTTGCCCTCTTATAAAGTCACATGTGATTATTACTCACTTCTTTGGAATTCGTTTTATATGAACTCTTTACTTTATATCAATATCAATAATGCTCACAAAAATTCAACTTCATATCTAAAATCTTTAGAAGCAAAAAGATTAAAATGGAGTGTCGGGGGCAGTGGTTTTTATTTTTTCTTTTTAATAAAAAGACTGAATATTTTTATTGTTTTTTTTTTTTTTTTTAAATAAAAGTAATTTTTAAAATATTGTATTTTCAAGTTCTGAAAAAAAAAGTATTATTGACGACACCTCTTTTCAGTGAGGGGTTGATTTTATGATTTTGGTTTTAATTTCAAAAAGTTTGAAATTTTTTAGGCCCGGAAAAAGTGGGGGTGCTATGGGAGCACCACTTTTCAATTCAATGGTTGATTAAGATTTGTTCGATTTTAAGGTGACATTACCATACTATTAAGGCCATGGTTGCAAAAGGTGGTAATTTTGGTATTTTTGATCGAAAAATATTGGTTTGTAGGGTTAGAGTTCTTGTTTTGAGTTCACTGTTCTTGTTAAGTTATTTCATATTCTCCTTTATTTTTGTGCCACTATTTCTCATGACCAACATTGCAATGGCTCCCCATGGTGACTATTTTAGAAGTGTTTGTCATTTTAAACAATTAGTTTCTTCGATTGGATGATAGAAATTGTTAGTGTCAATAATATAAGAATGATAGTGTGGGATGTGTTACAACCCCCCCCCCCCCCCTCACCCCACTCCTAGGGATAACTAGAGAAGAAAATTTTCTCCATGATCTGCATGTTAGACAACAGATCCAATGATGTTATTTTGGATTCTCCACAGACAATAGCCCATAGATTCCTTCCATTACATTCTTCGCTCATCTCACGCATATAACTTGATCCATTTACATACTCATGTACATCTTTCTGAGATTTCATATCGAGTGATAATGCTAATACTTGAGGCATGAAATTGGTGATCATGGGTTGATTTGGATAACAAATCATGATGTTTTGGAGTTATGCTTTTTCCTTTGTCTCACCTTGGTGGCCATTACCATTTTCTAGTCAAGTGTTGTTACTCTTGGGCAAAGTTTCACTATTGGAGGGCCTTAATGGAGGTAATGTGTCCATATCATTTATCATAAATGACACATTCCATCTATTTCCTATCTGTAGTCCTTCCTTTTGGGATGGTTCTTACATGTATCCCAAAAAGGTCTGTTCTTCATAATCCCATGACAATAAGGGGATTGAAAGCCTGAGGTTGATGTAACTTATAAAAAATACAGAAAGAAAAAAATCCCTAATCCAAAATGTGGAGCGAAGAAACAAACAAGAAAAGAAAGGTATTAAAAAACAAGAAAAGAAAGCAACATGAGCTCTACCCCCTCACTAAGAAGCCATCAACCCAAGTCCTATGCAATGAATACATATCCTATGAAAGGACTTAGAAAATCAAATGTAAAAAGCCAAAAAGGTTAAATCTATAAAGAAAAAGGAAAATAGGGGTTTGGAAAGACAGTGTCGAGGAAAGGGTATCTCATTACCTAAGTGTTCCCTCTACAAAATCACTCATGGGGATGAATATTATACATGGACTTTCATGTCAATGAAATCCACCCCATGAAGTAAACCCCAATCCATACTACTAACAATGCACATACTCCTTTATAGGTTCCCTAGGACATTCCTTTTGGTATGAGTACTGGAAAACCTAATAGGGGGTAATAATGACCCTCCATACCTAGACTTGGAAAATTTTATAATTTTATAAGCTAGTGTGAAGTTTGAAGAGGATATTCTATGAGATCTATCTAATGGATTTTGTATTAACATGATTCACTTTATATGTTGTGTTTGGATGGTGTACCTTATCTCTGGTCTTCATAATGCATCTTGGACCACATAAGCCCCCTCTGATGATTGTACATGCTTGGTTGATGCTTGGATCCTTTGGAAGATATTGAGGGGCTACTACCCCACTTGTATGGAGGTCATCCCCACCACCTGAGAGAGTTCATTTGACACTCCCAGTAGGACGTTGGGTTTTTTTTATTATCACATGGCACCATTCAAGAGGCTCCCTAGCACTTATGGACATGACCTTGAGGTCATGAATTATGAGACATTATTTGTATGTTGAGACATTCTTTTTATGATGAGTGATCAAAATCTGGACCAGGGGTCAAATTTTAGCTCAAAAATCAACGTTCTCGAAATTGCCTCAAAACGAATGGGTGTGTAGCCCTTGTCATCACGAACCCAACGCAATTCGTTTTGTCTCAAACGGACATCGAGAGCGAGAGATATTGCGATCTGTCCGAATCCTCAAACAGGTAAAAAAATGGATGTTGATTGTGCAGTCCGTATAGTCCATACGGATGCTGACGTGGCATGATCGTACGCTAACGTGGAAAAGGTGACGTGACGACCGTACGATGACATGGCAGTTGATGATGTGGCAGATTTTGATTGGCAGGCGTTGGACGAATCATGTGTCGACACGTGGCAGTTATTGGGCAAATGTTATGGTGCCACGTGGCCCAGTCATGGGCTGCCACGTGGCACCCCTTTATTGGCTATTGGGTTGTTCAATTTTTTTTTAAGTCCACAGGAGTCGAACCCCAGACATCCGTGTGCGCGCAACACCTTAACAAAGTCCACCCGACCGCTATACCACGCATTAGTTCTTATAATGTATATGACAAATTATACATTTGAATTTGATTGAAAGTTTAAATGGCGGGGGGTCGGGCTGGGGCTTAGCCCCGACCCACGGTTTTATGCTTCGATACATGTGACCATATATATATATATATCGCGCGCGGATTTGGTTTGTAACACATAGCCCGTGGGTGTGTTGTTTTACATGTAACCATACCTATCGCGCGGGGTTTTAAAATGTAGAACCCCCAGTTCTATGGGGTGGAACCTGTCCATACCTGTTGTAAAATAGCGTGGGGTTTTTAAAACCTTTGGCCCACAGTTGTATTGCACGTGACCAATGTGTAAACGGAGTGGGCATGTATATTTTTAAAAGGAGTTAAAACCCGCGGTTTTGTAATGTGCCATGTGACCTCAACCAGGAGCGGGGAGTTTATGCAAACGGTTGGCACGGTTTTGAATGCGCTTGGTACTTGGCGCTTGGCCATTGGCCCTTTTCACTTAAGAGCGCGGTCATATCATGACCCATATGCCCAGGTTCTTGGCGGTTAGGGGCTGGAGGCGCCCTAACCGTTCTACGGTTTGCACCGTTGGCGTGGTTGCGCCCGGTGCTGGGTTTTAACATGTTTTGGGAGCGTGTTCTTGGTTCAAGCACACAGAGGTGTGTTTTGGCGAACTAGAGCCAACAAGCTTGAAGGAAGAGGATGGCAGGAGGCCTATCTTTCTCATCTTTTGGCCGATTGAGGTGCCGTAAAAGCCCAGCTAGGGGTTTTTGGACGTCCTGAATCCATTGGCATAGTTTTCACAGCCATTTGAAGACTTCTTTTGCAGGTGTTTAGCCATTGAAGTTTCAGCAAGCTCCAGGGAGCTTGAAGCCCTCATTGATCGAGGACATGGTTTGGTGAGCCTATGTTTGTTTTCTGTGATTGAATAATCATTTTTAGCTAATTGATATGCTATGAACACATTGGGATAGGTTTCAGAGGCTGTTGAGGACTTTTACAGGTGTTTTTTCCAAAGAGAAGCTCAGGGAAGCTTATGGTCACATGTAGAAGAGGTCATGCCCGGATGAGCCATGATTCGTTTTCAGAGTTCTATTAGTCATTTTTGGGGTTTTTATGTGTTCTGATCTCAATGGTATAGTTTGTTTTTCCATTGGAGTTGAGTAGAAGCTTGTAAAATAACTTTTGACTAATTAATCCCAGAGAGACAAGTCCATTGATGGAGGCTCAAGGAGATGTAGCCCGGAGGGGGGTGAACGCCTTTATCAACTTGTTCTTGTTGTGAGTTTGATGGTTTATTTGCTGCAAGTTGTGTTGCCGTGTATTTGTTTAAAGTACATATTTAACCATCTAAAGGAACAATTCCTCACACATAAACATTTACAAGAAGTTGCATGAACTTAACACATATTGTTATCTTGCATATTTTAAACACATGAAGCAAGGTCCTGTAAAGTTTATTTTAATGAAGTAGAGGGTGCTTGCATAGCATAACAAGTCAGCCTTCTATTTTCAGATCAGGTGGTAT
>JZKD02S1862687.1:548583-560065 GCA_000966675.3 Picea glauca | reverse complement strand
TCCCTTTCCCATAAAGATATTCTCACTTTATTGTGTAATTCCTTGATCATACACATAAGTTGACAGTTGAATATATTTTTCTATCTTCACTTTGGTTGGTTTGTGTTGTCTTGGTATTGGCCTCACGAGAGCACCGGAGCGAAGCGGGAGCAACAAAGACCCTAGGAAGCGATACTAAGGTATGTTACTTGTTCCTTCCTACTAGCTAATTCAATGGTCAAAACTTAGGGAAAGAGTCATGTCCTATCTTGTTTTGTTCTAGATCCACGTGGATCTAGGGAGATCTGTTAGTGTCCGCACCTACCGATTAGTCCGATAATAAAATTGGCGACTCCGCTGGAGATTATAACCCGTTTTCTTTGTGGTTTTTGGTATTTTCCTTGGCCATTTGTTCTTGTCTTACCTTTCTCCATTCATATCAATCTCTGAGTCTTCAGGATACCCTGATAAACCCTCTGGGTCCATAGGCCTCCTCAATTTTTGTGTCTTTTTCCAAAAAATTGACTAGTTTCAGACATTCTCGCACTGCACTTCACAATATCCTGCGGGAATCTATAGGGTTCGCACCCTGCTTTTAGGTTCAGTGCGAGGTTCTCGCACTCTGCTCAAGAGTCACCTGCGAGAATCACTAATTCTCGCACTGTGTAATATTGCCAGCCTGCGAACTCATTTTTTCAAAGTTTTGGATTTGAGTTTTTGCATCTTGAATTGCCCAGATCAGTTTAGATGCTTAAAAAGTGTCTCTTGGACCATTGATTGATGTTCTTCTTGTCTTCATTTTCGTGCACGAATAGTCTTAGGGTTTCAAAGGATCTTCCTGTCACTTGTTCTTGACTTTCATTTCTTGACTTTTCTTGGCAAAGCTATACTCTCTGATCTCGGAATCTGAGTGTGCTTGTTTGGTTAAGGACCGACAATCGGTTGAAAGTTGAATTTTCTTGGTCTTTATCATTTGCTTATTGTTTGAAAGATCTCTTTTCTTATGCAATTGAAAAGACTAGATTGGTTTGCTTTTTATTTTTGTTTTCATTGAAAGAGTGGTTTGGGTTTTTTATCATTTCTTGTTCATTGGTTTTTTTATTTTCTCTACTCTCACTATCATGGTGTGGGTCCTTTTTTGAAAAGTGAACAAATGTTTTTCTTTCAAAAAATCATTTTTGTTTTCGAAAACATTGAAAATCAACTGTTGAAATTATTGAAAAAGAAGCAATAGAGAATTGTTATTGATGCGTGATTTGTTGCATTTTCATTTTAAAGGAAATTGTGTATTGTAGTTCAAAGTTTGATCTGGAAAATTTATCTTTCCCTCCCATACATAGGATTCATTGAACGAAAATTGTTATATTGCATTCTTATCCATGCATCGTTGGGTCAGAGTCTTATACAACATCAGTTTCATCTTTGTTTCCTTTGAGTAAACAACAACTCTTAATAACACTGCGTAATCATAAAATTTAATTAGTAACTCTTTTCTAGGGCTCTATTACACCAACATTTAGCTAGGCTAGCGCTTTGGAGTAGGAAGAGAGATACACTCTTCAAAGCACAAAGCACACAATAGCATCTTGTGTTAGGGAGTGTTAAATTCCATTTGCAACATCTTGCCCTGGGAAGCGCTTCTCACACAAGGGTCAAGCATGAGGTCGCATTGATATTTCTAGAGTTACTCACCCTTCTTTGTTGATATCAGTGTAGAGATTGCACGTATTATGGGGATCACTCGGAGGTATACCCACAATGATGAGTGGAAGCCTTTTGAGTTGATTTCGGGCTAGATACCCTGCCCTTGCATGTGGATCGGACTGTCGACTATCCCCCAAGGATTTATTGTTGTTGGTGGTGACCTTAGTGGCCTATATTTCTAGGTTCTTACACAAGGTGACTGTGAAGGGGAAAGTCTTCACGGTACCTAGAATTGACGTTGACCAAACTCACTCGGGCTCCTTGGAGGGTATACCCACGATTATGTGTGGGAGCTTGCACCAGGGTGTAAGTCCGTTAAGAAGGTCATCAGTGTAACTTTTCCACCCTAGCCCAACCCCTTCTCGTCTCATTGTTGCGATGTTGGATTTCATCACCAACTAGTGGCTTCAGAATTAGAAGGTCTTGTTTGCTTGGTGATTGCTTCCTCGATTTTGTTTACTAGCGCGCGTTGTTTGTTTATCGAAGTTGACCATAAGATTTTCTTCGTGAAGTTTGTCACTCGTTTACCATAGCTCCTCCACGTCGTTCACGTAGAATGCAGGGTTTATCTCCAGAGCATCTGGAAGGTTCTCAACCCTTGCCTACAAGTACACCTGGGGGCTCTCCTCGACAAAGTGAAGTCATAGTCGTCACCACACCACAAGTGGAACGAACTGACTCTCTAGAACATTTTCGAATTACAAATACTCGATAGGACTTTCCAATTCACCGTGATTCTGAGCGACAGTTTATGCGATTGAACTCTTCTGGAGACTTAGTTGTTACGTCTTTTGGATCACCTGTTGGACCCTTTCCAGGCATAGAAGGCCAAGATCTTTTTTGGTCTACAGGTGTTTTCTGACGGGACCTTTTTGGTCCAGGTTCACCTGTGATTTCTGAAATCAACCCACCTGTGATCTCCGAAATCTCTAGCCCAGAGACAGTACCATTAACCACCGCCTATCACTTTACTGTCCCTGCCGAAATGACCCATCTCATAGATACTACGAGTGTTCCAACCGGGTTTACTGTGGTTAGTCTTTCTCCCATCAACACACCGCAAACGCCCAACGTCACTCTGACACTACCACCTGGATACTGTGCGTTGAATGCTTCCATTCCTACTCCTATGAAAACTCCATCCGGCTCTCCTCATGGTCCTTCTTCTTTTGGGCACTCTCTTCCCGGTTTTATTCCAACACTCCCTCAATTTCCTTTTGGAGGAACTTCTTCGTCTTCTACTGGAAGTCTTAATCCTAGTGGCACTATTTCGTCATTCACTCCAAATTACCAGTTTCCGGTTGGTGAACAATTTCACCAAGGTGGTATGACTCAACCCCCTCTCAGTGGGAAAATTCCTTTTGGAATGAAAGTCCCAATTGGAACACAACCCCCAATTGGAACATTGCCTCCAATTGGAACACTGCCTTCAATGGGAGGACCGACCCCACCTTATGGGAAAAACATACCTCCCTCCTTGGCCCAGTATTGGAATCAGTTGATACAACATCCTCCTCAATCGACTGTGGGGCAGTAGTTTCCAGCTGCATCTGTACTACCCCCTAGCATGGGCCAACCATATCCAGGTTCGTTTAATCCCATTTCGGGGGCGAAGGCTCAAACTCTAGTCCCTATTCCAGGGTATAATCCTTTGAGATACTATCCTCTCCAACCACCACTGAATCTGCCTGGGTCTTCACATTATATGCAGACTGCTTATGGTCCTACTGGTTTTCCGATGGGGCTTCCTCCCCAAAGCCACCAGTACCCGCAGGTGAATCGACAGTTACCCTTTATTGCCACTTTGGATCTTCTGGATTTGTCAAGAATTTTAAATGATCCTATTCGTCACTCTCCCCAATGGCCTGCTATACTATCCAAGCTTCCATCGGACATTCCTAAATTCGACGACAAAGCGGTAGAGGACCCAAACAATCACATTATGAATTTTCACTTATGGTTCTCATCCAACTCATTGATGGATGACTCTATTCGTTTACGTCTTTTTCAACGAACCCTCATAGGTTCTGCTGCGAAGTGGTATATCGAATTGCCATGAGGTTTATTCTCTGACTTCAACACCCTAGCCATGGCTTTCCTTACGCATTACCAGTTACCGATCCGTTATGACATGGGGACTCAGTTTTTGACTTCCTTCAAATAGAACAAAGCCACTCACATATCCGATCACATCCATGAGTGGCGAAGGAGATGACATCTCATTAAACTTGAGCTCCCCGATCAGTTGCTGGCAGAGTGGTTCACAAAATCATTTGTGAATGACATCGGTTGTGACATTGCCATGGGTGGCGTAGTCACGGAAGAGGAGGCTATAAGTCGTGCTCAATATCTTGACCTTGTTTACTCGCAAACGGGAAGCCTTTACGATTTACTACCTGACTTACCTCATTCTTCTACTTCCAACACTTCAACTACTCCAGCTGCCTCGCATGCAGATGACGGTGTGGTTGGTACTGTCCAAACCCAACCACATTTCTCTTCAAGTGCAAACCCTAAATCTGCTTCTTCTAATGTTCAAAATGATCCATCTCCTTCCCCTCCCACCGACAAGACTTCAGAGGTAAATGCAGTTCAATCTACCCCAGCTGGTAAAAACAAGTCTAAGAAGGGAAGGGGTAAGAATAAGGAGGGCAAAAATACTCCTCAAGCAGAGAAAACCAAAACTACCCCTGTTGATGATCGGGATAAGCACAAACCACGATACCCTTGTCTTATCTGTGGTGATGATCACTACACGAAGGATTGTCCACGACGTGCCGAGGTCACTAAGTTCCTTCAAGGAGCTCCAAAACCACCTGCACCGGCCATTTTGTCCCAACCCTTCCCGTCTCAACAACAGGCTCAGTTGGTCATCCATGACCAACCCTCATCTTCTACTACCTCCTATGTTTTGATGTGTACTGGCGATTCTAAGCAGAGCGACGTTGCACTCACTACTCGAGCCAAAGATTATCCTCCCTCTAAGGAGAAGGTTGATGATTTACCCCCTTCCTTGGTACAACCCTCTCCCGTGACTCCACCTACCAATGGTCCTCTTCATCTCGAACGACCGAGCCTCGACACAGTTCTGCGACCCCCCCCAAAGGTTTTCGTATGAAAATTGCCTTTCAATCCTCATGCTCGTGCTGCCCAGAACTACAACATTGTTGAAGATCTGGCTCAAGCACCTTTTGCGATGTTAGCCCTTGAAGTCCTTCAGACTTGTCCCGCACAACGGAAGGAACTGTTGAAATCTATCGATGGAATCGATCAGACGGATATGAATTTGATAATCTTTGACTTGGAAGATCACATTCCAAGGTTACCCCCTCAACTTGCATTCTAGATCCAAGTGGTTGTCTCTGACAAAAACATTTTCCGAACCGTTATCGATGAGGGTGCCTCGACATGTGTTATGTCTCTTGCTTGCTGGAAAGCCATTGGCTCTCCTTCTTTGAATGAATCCCATAACACTCTTAAATCCTTCAACGGATCTGGTTTTAAGCCCTACGGTGTCCTTCCTTCGTTTCCCATCACGTTAGAAGGAAAAATGGTCCAAGTTGAAGTGGAAGTATTTGACGCTCCCCTTGATTATAATATTCTACTTGGTTGCAGCTGGATCGATTCCATGCACGCAGTTGTGTCAACTCTTTTCTGTGTGGCACATTTCCCACATCACGGTAAGGTTGTTATCGTCGACCAACTAGCCTTTTTTAATTATGATACCCGTACTGGCAATGTATCGTTTATTGCTAAAACCCCACCGGGTTTTGAGAATGTCGGTGTAGGCCTTCTAAAAGACTCTTCGTTGATGGGTACTTTCCCCATCCCACCGCCCGATGTTCCACGCTCGTCTGTTGCTTCCATCAACATGATCTGCACCTCGCCTCATGAACTTCCTATGTCACACGACCCCTAGATAGTACCTAACCCTGGAGATCATCTTCATTTCGACGACATAATGCTGTTAAGTCCGGTTGAATCTGCCTATCAGGCCATTTAATCAGAAACACCTTCTACCCCTTCTCTTGGTGAGTTGTCTGCCGATCCTTTTCATGTCATTTTTCCCACTGACGAGATGATCATGTCTTTCATGGAGGACACCCCTTGGGACGATGGACATCATCGTTCCATCCTCTTTCTAGAGAAACATACCCTTGAAAAATACCAATGGATCTCGACTCCGTTGACCTTTGTCGTCATCTCCACCGTTCCTGAGTCTGTACACGATGTGTTTTTCGAAGGGAACTTAAGCAATATCTCGCCCACTATTCCCCTTGACATATCCATCAAAACTGGGATTGTCGAAAATGTCCACATCGGAGCTTCGTGTTCTTCTAACGAAATCGTCACCTACACATCCCTTTTCAAAGAGTTTCGTGACATCTTCGCCTGGAGCTACAAAGAAATGTCGGGTATCGACCCTGAGATTGTGATACATGAGATAAAGACATACCTCGATGCTAAACCCGTCTGGCAATGCCTTCGTCTAGTTCACCCACGTAAAGCGGCTGCTATCAAGCTCGAAGTCGAGAAACTTCTTAAAGCCGGCTTTATTTATCCGGTGGCTCTCACAGACTGGGTTTCTAATCTTGTCCCGATTGACAAGAAACAAGGCACCATTCATGTATGTGTTGATTATAGGGATATCAACAAAGCTTGTCCCAAAGACAACTTTCCTACCCCCTTCGTCGATCATATTGTTGATGATTGCGCCGAAAGTGAAATCTTCTCTCTCATGGATGGTTTCTCCAGGTATAATCAAATCAACATTGTTCCCAAGGATCAACATAAGACTGCTTTTATTTGTCCTTGGGGTACTTTTGCCTATCAAAAACTTCCTTTCGGTCTCAAGAACGTTGGCGCAACTTTTCAACGCGCTATGTCTTATGCTTTACATGATATCAAGCACATCGTTCAACCATATTTGGATGATTTACCCGCTCATTCAATGCGCTGAGTCGATCACCCAACCCACCTCCGAGCCATTTTCGTTCACTCTCAGTTCTATCGTATACATTTGAATCCTCATAAGTGATTTTTTTGCATGGAATCCAGTCGTCTTCTCGGTTTTATCATTTCACGTCAAGGGATCCGGGTGGATCCTTTAAAGGTTGAGGCAATCCTTAATCTCCCTCCTCCTTCTACTCCTCGCCAGTTACAAAGTTTGCAGGGGAAAGAAAACTTTCTTCGTCGTTTTATCCCAAACTATGCCGAGATAACTCGTGGATTTACGCGGCTCTTAAAAAAGGGCTCAGAGTTCGTCTGGGATACCATTGCCAATAATTCTTTTGAAGCTTTGAAATCGTCCCTAACGCATGCTCCACTTCTCTTTCCCCCCGATTACAGTCACGATTATTTCCTCTACCTTGTTGCCTCGGATTACACCATTGGTCTGGTTCTCGTCCGAGAGGATGATGCTAAAGACGAACATGTTATCTACTACTTGATTCAAAGTCTAACGCCTACTGAAATAAAGTATTTACATGTCGAGAAACTGGCCTTGGATGTCATCCAAGTCATCGAACGCTTCCGACACTATATCCTCTCACGCAAGACTACAATGATTTCTCATTGCAACCCTATGCAACACATTCTCACCCGTCAATTGCTAGGGGGAAAATACTCCAAATGGATTGTGATACTCCAGGAGTTTGACTTGGAATTCGAACATGCCAAGTCTAAGAAGTCCTTAGTCTTTGTTGAGTTGATATGCGACTTTCCCCATTCTGCAATGGAAAATGTAGCAGCTGATTCATTACCCGATGAATCTCTTTTCCTTATTAGCACTGATGATCTTTGGTATGGTGATATCATTATATATCTCCAAACCCAGACTTTTCGGCCAACTTTGTCCAGTACTGAACGACGTCGAATACGATACCAAGCTCGGCAATACATTATCCTCGGGGATACTCTTTATCATCGGGGAATTGACTCTGTTTTTCGACATTGTCTAACATTCGACGAAGCTGAGAAAGCTCTGAATGGCTGCCATTCTAGAGCCTGTGGTGGTCATATGTCTGGGTATGCTACTGCCTAGAAGATCTTACGAGCATGGTATTTTTGGCCTTCATTATTTAACGACTGCATAATCACCGTTAAAAAATGCCATGCTTGCCAGACCTATAATAACAAGATACGGTCACATCCTGCTCCTCTTCACCCTGTGGTATCAGTTGGTCCCTTTGCAAAATGGGGCATCGATTTCATGACATGTCACCCTCACTCGGCCGGGGGGCATGGTTACATCATTGTAGTTGTTGATTACTTTACGAAATGGGTCGAGGCGATGCCAACATTTGACAACATTGGAAAGACTGCAGCATTATTCATTTTTAATCACGTCATAGCTCGTTTTGGTGTTCCCCAAGCTATTGTCACTGATCATGGTAGCCACTTTAGGAATTTTATGATGTCCGAACTTACTGAAAAGTTGGGTCTTTGCCATGATAACTCAACGCCCTATTACCCACAAACCAACGGCCAAGTCGAAGCGATTAACAAAGTTCTCATAACTATGCTCCGACGAATGATAGGGATTCATAAAACAAGTTGGCACATAATGTTTTTTTCGGCATTGTGGGTGTACCGGACATCCGTCAGGTCCGCTACTGGGTTTACACCTTTCCGGTTAGTCTATGGTGTGGAATTCATTCTCCCGATTGAATGCGAGATACCCTCTTTAAAACTAGCTATTGAACTCCTACCAAACACTTCTGCTGAGGAAGAACGTCTACTGTATCTTATGCGATTAGACAAAACTCGACGCGATGCCACCCTAGTCATAGAAGCTCAGAAAAAGCGTGTCAAGGCCCAATATGACAAACATGTCAAGCCTCGCATTTTCTCCGAAGGAGATCTTGTTCTCCTCTATGAACAAGATCGAGATATGTTAGGAGATGGGAAATTCGAAGCCATGTGGCGAGGTCCTTATATCATCTGACGAGTTTTGGAAAAAGGAGCTTATGAGTTAGTAGATTATGATGGTATCCCTTTGAGTGAACCCAGGAATGGGTTGTACTTGAAGAAGTACTATGCATAAAATCATCTGTGCACGAGTACTTTTATTTTTATTGTATCATACTTCTTATGTGTTACTATATCTTGCTTTTGTCGTTATCTGGTCTCTACCCTTATGTGACATTGTGTTTGATTTCCAGATGTCAGAGTCTTCACTACCCTATATTGACTTTGTTGATGGCGCTAGCCGTAGTACTCAGAACCTTGCTTCCGCTGCATGGGCAATTTACGCCCCTACAAACGAACTTGTCTCCTTACGAGGTGTGTGTCTCGGCCGTGCGACCAACAACATTGCAAAGTATAGCGTCATTATTGAATTATTGGTTGATGATATCTTTCTCGGAATCCGTCATTTGGTTGTGCGACTCGATTTGCAGCTTGTAGTACTATAGTTAAGTAATGTCTATACTATTCGAAGTCCTACTTTGTTACGGGTGTATTTGCGAATTCGCCTCTTGGAACGTTATTTTCATTACATTGAATATCAACATATTCCTAGATGTCTAAATACATTAATAGATGCTTTGGCTAATTATGTATTAGACAGACATTTGAATCATTTATCACATCAATATTCACACAACACATGATAAACCGGTAGAAGCCGTCTGTATATATAACAATCAAAAGAGTTTTTTACAAAACGTTTTGTCCGAAGACCAAAATGTCAAAATCTGAAGCTCATAGATTCTACAAAGTGACGTCATGGATGTTGTTCACGGTAACAAACGACTGCCCAGGCAACTCTATGGAGTAGTCAACTCATGGACCCTGACACTCCTACAGTATGACGCTGATCGCGTCGTGGAACCTCTTCAAGAGGCATGTCTGGAATATCTGCGGCCAGGCCCTCTAGATTTTGTTCCACTACTTGATCATCCTCGGCATATTGTGGCGTTGCCGCTACCTCTCCTCGCCGCTGAATGGGAGAAGTACTAGGAGGTCGGTAATGTCCAACATCCGTGTCATCAAAAACGAATTTTGTATTTGGTTTTGGATGAACATATAAAAAACATTTGAATATGATTAAAATTCACAAAAACATTTAGAAAGAAAAAAAATGTGTGTACTTCTTACCAAGTTCCCCCCACTGAGCATCCTCTGGCAGTACTAAGTCTGGATATCCTCAAAAATCCAACCCGGCATAAGCATAATCGTCAACCATCAACATCTATGGTTGCAGCCAGTCGAAGAAGGTATCATCATACTTGATGATCGGTCCAGCTACGTGCCGGGCCATGAGCTGACACCATCTTAGCATTCTTGGATCCCTGGGAGCCGGTAAATTCCACTCCACCTGCAGCCTCAGTAATGGAACCCTCTCAAGGAAGAAGGATAGTAACAAAGATCCGTACCCGAATTGCTTCAGGTTGCCTCGTCTGCATTTGGTCAACTGCCTTTTTATTCTACGAAGCATTGCATCTGCCTAGTTGAAAACCCGAGGTGCAGTACACTCTATCTCATACTGGAAGTAACTCTGTAGCGCCATGTGAGGAGTGGAGCTCCCCGCCATCGAAGCTATGGTGAACAATATAGTACGGAGGGTCAAATCTCGTACCCCCCAAATAGCTAATTTTCCTTTCTTCCTCTCTGCCTCGGGAACATAGTGTATGCAAAAGTACTCACTCATGGGTAGCCCGCCACCTCTACTACCAGTCAGGCTCACGTAGTGCCCACGCCGTGACAGTCCAGTCAAAAAGTAAATGTCCTCAATATCTAAGGACAGTGTGTGGACCCCCACATGAAATACCTGCTGATCGGGATCCCACATACGCACAAGGTACTCTAATAACCTAACTTGGGCCCTCATGCCCGGGATACGAAAGTACTTCAGAAGGCCACAGTTTCTCAAAGCAGCAATAGTGGGTGGATGATTTCTGGCAATAGAATTGTCTTCTTCGTGCTCCCTTTCATGCCATTGAAGAACCATTTTGATGGCCAATTACCCGCATAAGAAGAACAAAAAGAAGATTAGCAACTCTATTCATTAATTGGTTCTTTTTCATTGAGTAAAATTATAAAAAAAAATTGTGCTTTGCAGTTCTCGCAGGTGCCCTTTGGGCACAGTGCGAGAACCTCGTAGGCTGCTATGGGCTCACCTGCGAGAATGACCCATTCTCACAGGTCCCGTGTAGCCCACCTGCGAGAATGGCTGAGCGCAAGTAGGGCTCATAAATCCAACTCAAAAATGAATTTTTAACGAATGAAAATGCAAAATTAAACCATGAAAGAGTAGAGTACAAAGATCCTACCTCACTGTCGTTGATGGCTCGACGAATGGACGCTCGTAACTCCCACAATCTGATGCCGAACTTCAAGGGTAAAAGAGGGGTTTTGGGGCTCAAATAGTGGAAAAGTGAAAATGATATGGTAAAAAGAGTTTTACTCCTTTTTATTTACTTTTACCATGTTATTTGGTTTTTTAATAATTATTTATTTATTAAACCCTAATCCCTAATGCCCTTTTGAGTGTAACTTTTGCAGGCGTAACGACTTTGATGGTCATGTACCGGGATGCGAACATAATTTTTCTTTTTCCATCGCATGTTTTGATTGTTTTTTTTTATGGTTTTTGTATAAAAACTCGAGCATGGTCTTTGTTCGTTCTTGCGCTCGAAAATACATGAGAACGCGATTGAGCATAATTTTATCACTTTTTCAGGCTCAACAAGGTTATACAAAAAAGGAACCCCCCTGGAGTCCTCTTTAAGCTCTTTTCAGACTCTCTAAACATGAAAAGATAGCCGAGCGACCTTGCTATTTTCACGCTCGATAA